>SJYX01024467.1:309928-392251 GCA_006410675.1 Oreotragus oreotragus | reverse complement strand
AGACGGCAGCCCACAAGGCTCCCTCATCCCTGGGATTCTCCAGGCAAGAATACTGGAGTGGGTTGCCATTTCCTTCTCCAATGCATGAAAGAGAAAAGTGAAAGTGAAGTCGCTCAGTCTGTCCGACTGTTAGTGACCCCATGGACTGCAGCCCACCAGCCTACTCCGTCCATTGGATTTTCCAGGCAAGAGTACTGGGGTGGGGTGCCATTGCCTTCCCCGCCAATACAGTATACTAACACATATATATGAAATTTAGAAAGATGGTAACAATAACCCTGTATATGTGACAGCAAAAGAGACACAGATGTATAGAATGAACTTTTGGACTCTGAGGGAGAGGGAGAGGGTGGGATGATTTGGGAGAATGACATTGAAACATGTATACTATCATGTAAGAAACGAATCGCCAGTCTATGTTCGATACAAGATACAGGATGCTTGGGGCTGGTGCACAGGGAGGATCCAGAGAGATGATATAGGGTGGAAGGTGGGACGGGGGTTCAGGATTGGGAGCTCATATACACCCATGGTGGATTCATGTCACTGTATGGCAAAACCAATACAGAATTGTAAAATAAAATAAAGTAAAAATAAAATTAAAAAAAATAAATAATCTGCAAATGGATCATTAAAGAAATCAACCAAATCAACAATACGTCAATAAAAAAAATTTTTTTTTTTAAGCTAAAAAAAGACGGGGCAGAGAAGATGGCAGAGATTGCCTGCTCTCCACAAATACATAAAAAATAATAAAATTAAAAAATTAAAATACGGAACAACTCCTACAGAGCAACTTCTCAATGACCATAGAAGACCCCAGGCCTCCAAAAAGGTAAGCTAATTTCCCTGAAATGAGGTAGAATGAAAGAAACACATTAAAAAAAGAAAGATAGAGGACTTCAGGACAGGAGTTTGTGCTCCTAGGGAGGGAAGGAGTCATGAAGGAGGAAAAGTTTCTACACACTAGGAAATCCCCTTTCAGGTGGGACCAAGGGGGAGCTGTGGAACCTCAGAGTGCCATGCAACAGTGGGGCCCAGAAGGCAAAATACACAGAAAGCTGTCCAACAGAGCTTGTCAGCCCATAAGCAGCTCACAAGCCTCAGCCCAGACCAGAGGGTGGGGACGGGGAGCCAGGATGAGTGGCTAGTGAGCTTGGCCTGCAGCAGAGGGTGGGTCCAGTGCCAGAGGCTGCAGTGAAGATCCCAGGAAGAGGTAGGGGGCTAGCGGCTACGAGGACGCACTGAGAGGGCTACTAAAACAAGGCTGAGGAAATAGACATGACTACCATTGCCAAAGCCAGGAGTGGTGCTAGAGGCAGCAGACAAAACACCATGGATGTGGTCCTGATCCCAGATGTTGCCTTGCTGGGTGTTCTGGGCTGCTGAATGTTGCCCTCACCAAGAGTATTGGAAACTTGTCTTTTGTGCTGTGTGGCTTGTGAGGTCTTAGAGGTTCAACATGAGCCTGAACCCTTGAGATGAGAGACCCAATTCCAATCCCACCAGAGAACTCATGACCTCAGGGAACATTCATAGATGACGGTCCTCCCAACGGCCTCCATCTCAACACCAAAACCAAGCCCACTTAAAGGCCAGCAAGCACCAGTGCCCAGATACCCCACACAACCCTTCAATAAAACAGAAACACAACACTGCACACTAGCATACAGGCTGCCCAAAGCCGTATCTAACCCATAGACACCCGAAAACCTACTACTCTACACAGTGCTGCCCTTCAGAGAGAGAAGATCCATCTCCATCAATGAGAACAGATCATCAAAACAGAAAATTAATAAGGAAACACAAACATTAAATGAAACATAAGACCAAATGGACATAATTGATTACTTCAGGACTTTTCATCCAAATACAGAAGAATACATTTCCTTCTAAAGTGCAGATGGAACATTCTCCAGGATAGATCACATCTTGGGTCACAAATCAAGCCTCAGTAAACTTAAGAAAATTGAAATCATCAAGCATTTTTTTCTGACCAAGATGCTGTGAAACTAAATATCAAGTGCGGGGGGGGAGGGGGAACTGTAAAAAACACAAACAAATCGAGATTAAACAATACATTTACACTTAATGAATAGGTTACTGAAGAAATAGGAAAATTTTGTTTAATTTCTGGAAACAAGTGACAACAAAAACACGACAATCCAAAACCTATGAGATGCAGCAAAAGCAGTTCTAAGAGGGAAGTTTATAGCAATACTATCCTACCACAAGAAACAAGAAAAACATCACATAGCTGCTAGAACAACAACAAAGAAATCCCAAAAACCTTAGTGGAAAGAAAGAGATCATAAAGATCAGAGCAGAAATGAATGAAAAAGAAAGGAAGGAAGCAATATTAGAGATTAATAAAACTAAAAGCTGGTTCTATGAGAAGATAAACAAATTTGACAAACTGATAGCCAGACTCATCAAGAAAAAAGGGAGAAAGCCAAATCAATAAGATTAAGAATGGAAAAGCAGCAGTTACAAAAGAAAATGCAAAAATACAAAGGACTATAAGAGACTACTATGAACAACTATATGCTAATAAAATGGAAAACAAAGAAAATGGACAGATTCTTAGAAAAGTTCAACTTTCCATGAGTGAATCAGGAAGAAACAGAAATTATGAAAAGCAAATTACAAACAATCAAATCAAAACTGTGATTTAAAAAAAAACTCCCCAAAACAAAAGTCCAGGGCCAGATGGCTTCACAGGTGAATTCTTTCAAACATTTAGAGAAGAGCTAATACCTATACTTCTTTTTTTTTTTAATTTTTAATTTTTTTACTTTACAATGCTGTATTGGTTTTGCCATACATCAACATGAATCCACCACGGGTGTACATAAGTTCCCACTCCTGAACCCNTAACTGTGTTTTCTTATGGGAATGCACATTATTCCTCCTCTACCCTAACCTTTTCGTTGTCATATATTAGAGGGATAATATAATTAGTTGCTTGTCTCATTAAAGCTTGGTTTAGTGATCAAGGCATTTCTGGAGACAAGGCAGACATTCCTGACTAATTTACTCTGTTCGATTAGATTAAAACTCTGAAATGGAAATATTCATCCAGGTTGAAATTAGCTTTGCCTGAGTTTGTTCTGCTCTATGGTTGTAAAGCTTAGAATTACTCTGACCTAAGTAAATTTATCTAAATTGACTACTGCTCTTTAGTTAATGCTTTCACTCTTCTGAAGTTAAAATTGTCATCTTTTGACATAAGATATGATACCATAGTAGAACTAAATGTCCTTCATGTTCACTTTCCCTTTGTTCGTTTTAAGTTCAACTGAATAAACATCTACTAATGCCTTCCTTCATATGCAGCCCTGTGAGTACCAGAGGCAGGCCAGGAGTCAAGATCAAATTGCTACCTGCCAGTGCTCTGTGCTCCAGCAGAGCATTCAGATGCACATATAATAGGAGAGAAAGGTGGTAGAAAGGGTAGTTTGGAAAAAAGATATAGTTAAGAAATGGAATATTTCCTGCCACATCAGTAGACAAAGGATGTCACAGTCATCAGCCATTGCAGCTGCATTCCTTAGGGAACTGGTGAGCCGGAAGGGAACTCCGGAAGGAAACAGATGCTTGCCATAGCAGCCGTCAGACTACAGCCAATCCCCACGGTGAGCCCTGGGGAAACTCAGGATGAGAAAGCACAGGACACTGGCCAGTTGAGGTGCATATCAAAGGAAGGAATTCAGTGAGTCCAGACTCTTAAATCTTCCCACATAAAGAAAAGTGCTAAATTCCGTAACTTGAGATATCTAGTTTTCTTTTATTAACAGTAATCTTTTGTTCCTAATACCTGTCCTTTATTGCAAAACTCTTGTATATCTTAGCTCCCCTCTTGCCTCCTCAGAGCAGTTTTCTTAGGGTTACTTCAAATGCTGCCTCCTGGGCTAAAAACATAACTCTTAACTTTTAGGTTATGAATGCTTTTTCAGTCAACACAGAAAACTAGAGTATCATTTTCAGGAACTATTAAATAGAGAGGTATGGTCGGACCTCAGGTTCTGTGTGAGTAATGGACAGAAAGCTAGACATTTAAGTTAGAGTCAAGACACTAAATATCAAAGGGAAGAATTTAGAATTTACTTTGTCACCAGTGGGCATCAATTACATACTTTAGCCAAAGGGATGTTTTAGGAAGAAATGTGATGACTGGAATGGGGAAAGGATAGAGAAGAGATGCAGAAACTGGTAGGGAGGGTAGTATGTTTATACCAGCAAGACTTAATGAAGGTCTAGGCTAGTGTAGATGCCAACTGAAGGTGAAACAAATATGCCTGGAAGGGCAAGGGTGGGATCAACCAAATTTGGGCACAAATTGGATCTGCCTAAAGGAGAAAGGGAATCTAAAGATGATGTTTATAGACTAAAAAGAAAGTATATTCATAACCTAAAAATTGAAAGTTATGTCTTATTCTCTGGGTATTGGAAAAGACCCTGATGCTGGGAAAGATTGAAGGCAGAAGGAGAAGAGGGTGGCAGAGGATGAGATGGTTGAATGACATCACTGATGAAATAGACAGGAACTTGAGCAAACTCCAGGAGATGGTGGGGGACGGGGAGGCCTGGCTTGCTACAGTGCATGGGGTCGCAAAGAGTTGAAAATGACTTGGCAACTGAACAACATGCTGAGAACTTCAAGCCCAAGAGACAACATCTCAAGCAGCTTTGAGAGAACTACCCAAGGAGGTGAGGATGGGAGCCAGGTTATATGGAAGTTTTGCAACAAAGGGCAAGTAGTCAGAACTACCTGCAACAAAAAGCAGGTAGTTTAAAGAAAACTGTATATCCCAAGTTAAGGAATTTAGTGCTTTTCTGTGTACGGGAGGATGCAAGAGTTGGGCTCACTAAAATTATTCCTTTGATATGCATCTCACCTATCTGGGGCCAGTATCCTGTGTTTTCACAACCTGAGTTTCCTCATGGCTCACCTTAAGGAGTGGCTACAGTCTGATGGCTGCTAACTGACAGATATTCTTTTCTTTCCTGAGTTTCCTTAAAGCTCACTGACTCATGCTGATGACTATGACATCCTTTGTTTACTCAAATGGCAGAAAAAAATTTATATCTCAAAATATTTCATTTCAGGAAATATTTAATTTCTCATGCATAAATTACAAATTTTTAACTCAATATCCTGCACAGGAATAGTCATATGTTAATTTGAAAATCATCTGAGAATTCTTCTTATTTAAGCAAATGAGGCTGAGAAGATAGGTTTAAGTTGAGAAAGACTGTCAGGGAATTCTTAGTCATTAGCAGTGTATTTTAGTTTTCCCATACAGTCTGTAAGGCAGTGCTCTGGGAAGACTAAAATAACTGCTCACTAAAACAAATCTGGGCTCACAAGTAGCTCCCACAACTCCCTGACAACTATAGATAAGAGAAGAGGAGAGAAGGAGAGGTGGGCAGATATCAAAGGGATTTTCTTCCATGGAAATATTTGTAAAATATTGAAATATTTCCACACTAATTGATCAAGAGCCATCATCTGAGACTCTACCCCTCAAGAAAGACATTGGCTGGCATTTCTAGTCATTAGAAATGGTGATAGTATCTGCCAGTTTTCTAACCCTGTTAAGTTAAATTTCCACACTTGTTAAATCTCATGAACATGCGTGCTGTTGACCTGGAGAATGATCCTGCCTAAAGCTGTATTCTTACAGCAGAATAAGTTTTAACTGAAACACAGGTAGTTCTGCAAGCCTAGCAGCAGAAGGTACAGTCACTGCTCCTGTGTTTTCTCTTCATGTATAATGGCCATAAGTGGGCAAACCTATCTCTACCCTTGGATTGATCTGACATTTCTATAGTATGTTCTTGGGTCTCCTTGTTCAGTCTTCCAGGAAAATAGCAGAACTGAGAATGTGGGAATTTCACCAAAATAAAAATGCACATAGCAGCCAGACCTTGGTCATGCAACTCCTCAAGACTGGTACAGTAAGAACTAGGTGCTCTAAGGGGTGTTTGGTTGGATCTGGCCCCGGAAATAGCTCAAGAAATCATAATTTATAGAGTAGAAGATGCACTACCCTTCTAGGAATGCACAAACTCTGTAGGTCCATGTAAGACAGCCCAGACCACAAAGATTCCTTAATGCAAAACATGAGGCATTGGAGTTCTTTCTACTCCAGCCAGAGGTGCAGAGGGACACTGATGACTGCTGATATCTCATACAAAATCCAAGTCCCCCTTTCTTCAACACACCCCAAATTCAGAGGACCTCTCAACTGTGCAGAGTGAAGATGCTCCTAGTTGGAAGAAGGGATGTGAAGTGGTCAGAGGTTATCCTCTCAGGCAGGAAACCTATATCACCTCCCCAGGACACATTAATTTCATTGCATCTGTCAGAGGCAAGAAGCAATGGGAGATATCTATACACACACAGATTTTTTATAAAGACAATTGGAGGGGCTGAAATTGAGCAAATTCCATATCCACAAGGTGTGCAGCAAGGAAGGAAGGGTGATGAATACCTATAGTCCACAGGGTGGTAGTCAGGAAGTAATATCCAAGGAAAGCAGAGCATCTGAAACTGACTGAGCAGGACCCTGTGGAGCTCCAGGGCACAAAAACCCTTCTGTCCCATTCCCTGAGTTCCAAAGTGCAGGTTTAAACAGTTGTTAATCATGGAGGGGAGGGGATATAGAGATAATGGAAGAGCATTCAAGAAATAATAGTGCAGCCTTGGAGCAGGGTTCTGGTTCCCCCTCAAGGGATACATCTAACAATATTTCTTATTTCTTCTATTCTAAAACTCCCACCAAGTGGAAGATGTTAACTACTTGATGCAGCATTCTTCATTCCAAAGGTCTGTTTGCCCATTATCACTGATGCCACAAGATCTCTCAGTTGAAGGAATGAGGTCTTGCATGCACCATGATCAGCAATACCATCCCTTGACTATAAAACTCCTCCCATACACCCTCCACTGTGGATTGGGACACACAGTTTTCAGGGCATTTTTTTCTATAATACTTCACCCAAAACTCTATCTCTGAGATTTAATTTGGTATTGGGGTACAGAGGCCAGATTCAGCTTCACATCTGCCGAACCTGGCAATGTCTCCAACACTAACTCATTCATAACTGTCTCTTATACACATCTTTTTAAAAGAAAATACACATACATTCAGCAAAAAGATAAAATCTACAACAATAAATGCTGGAGATGCTGTGGAGGAAAGGGAACCCTCTCACACTGTTAGTGGGAATATAAATTGATCAGCCACTATGGAAGAAAGTATGGAGATTCCTTAACAAACTGGGAAGAAAACGACCATATGACCCAACAGTCCTACTACTGGGCATATACTCAGAGAAAACCAGAACTGAAAAAGCAACATGTACCTCAATGTTCACTGAAGCACTATTTAAAATAGCTGGGATATAGAAGCAACCTAGATGACCATCGACACATGAGTGATTAAAGAAGCTACGGTACATATATAAAATATTACTGGAATATTACTCAGTCATAAAAAGAAAAGCATTTGAGTCAGTTCTAATGAGGTGGATGAACCTAGAGCCTATTATACACAGTGAAGTAAGTCAGAAATAGAAAACAAATATGGTATATTAACGCATATATGAGGAGTCTAGAAAGATGGTACTGATGAACCTATCTGCAGGTCAGCAATGGAGACAAAGACATAGAGAACAGACTTCTGGGCACAGGAAAGGAGGGAAGAAGAGGGTGGAATGAATGGAGAGAGAAGCATGGAACTATATACACTACCATATGCAAAATAGATAGCCTATAGGAATTTTCTATATGACCCAGGGAACACAAATATGAGCTCTGTGACAATTTAGAGAGGTGGGATGGGGTGGGAAGTGGGAGAGAGGTTCACAAGGGAGGGGACATATGTACTCTTATGGTTGATGCATGTTGGTGTATGGCAGAAACCAACACAATATTGTAAAGCAATTATCCTTCAATTAAAAATATATAAATTTTAAAGAGTCTCAATCACCAAATGTTTAATCATATTTTATGTTATTAGCCACATAAGTGGTCCATGTTAACTTCTCTCCTTGATAATCCCCTCTATTCTATTCATTCTACATGGTCTGGGTGAATAAGAACCAGTCCAGGAGGCTTCTTATTCTTTGAGAACAAGCTCAAAACTTCCCTCTCTGGAGAGCCATTCCTGACTTTCCTCCAGCCTCTGTGGTGCTCCCTGAGCACTATATGTACATGGCCATAAGAGGATCCATTTATATTGTGATCTTAATTTAGGTGACTGTCTCCCCACTCAAGAAGACAATATCACCATATAAAAGTAGAAGATGCTCAATAAGGTTTAATGAACAAAACTCCACACAGTGGACATATTTCCTGGTGTCTCTGAATTCTGTTTTTATTATTGATATTAAATGTGATTGTGAATGCAGTTGTTGCTTTTCCTTGGGCTGATCTAAGATGAGGGCCATTTTAACAAGTCTAAATTCAGAATTTGGGGCATCAGTTGCTGAATTAGGTGAACTAGCTGTCCCCAGAATTCAGAACAACTTTACTGAATGACATTAGTCCCCCTCTACAAACTAGAAGATACACTAAAAACAAAGTTGTTGATTTAATAGTTAGAAACCAATCAAAGAACAAAGAAAGCTAGATTATCTAAGCATACCTGGAAGCAAAAACAAAAAATTTTAAAGTATTTATTGTGTTTGTCAAAGATTTTTCACAATCCTCTTGTGTTCCTAAAGGTGATTAGGTCTCCTTCCAAATACAATCACATCCAAATCCCTGTGTTTACTCACCAGAGGTTAGTCTCTCCTGATACTTCTTCTAATTGACTTTTTATTGTCTCCAAAAGACAAAACACTCTTTCAGCCCCCCAAAAAAACTTAAAAACTTTTCTTCTTATTCTTCCATTAGAGTCTCTACTTCTTAGCACACACATTCATCATTTTATCCACCATCACCCACAACACACACTCCTTAAAAGGGGGAATAAGAAGTTGCCACTGAGGATGGTTTCAAAATTTGCTTCTAAACCTAAGCCACTAAGTCACATCTGCATGCAGTGTGGGAAGACATTAACTCTGAGATGTCAGTAATGACCATCCTCAAGCCACAGGCTCAGAATGTCAGAGGCAGTTCTTCAGAAAATGGAAAGTAACACACTTTGCAGAGAAACTGAGTAGGGCTAGAACTGTCCAGTCAAAGGTGAAGATGGGTTTCCACTTAAGAAATCAGGAACTATTCTTACTTTACATATTTTTACTTTACTTTCAATTTGGCATTTATTAATCATCACTTCACAGACTAGTTCCAATAGGAAAAGGAGCATGTCAAGTCTGTATATTGTCACCCTGTTTATTTAACTTCTATGCAAAGTACATCATGAGAAATTCTGGGCTGGAAGAAGCACAAGCTGGAATCAGGATTGCTGGGAGAAATGTCAATAACCTCAGATATGCAGATGACACCACCCTTATGGCAGAAAATGAAGAAGAACTAAAAAGTCTCTTGATGAAAATGAAAGAGGAGAGTGAAAAAGTTGGCTTAAAGCTCAACATTCAGAAAATGAACATCATGGCATCTGGTCCCATCACTTCATGGGAAATAGATGGGGAAACAGTGGAAACAGTGTCAGACTATTTTTTCGGGCTCCAAATTCACTGAAGATGGTGATTGCAGCCATGAAATTAAAAGACACTTACTCCTGGGAAGAAAAGTTATGACCAACTTAGATAGCATATTCAAAAGCAGAGACATCACTTTGCCAACAAATGTCCATCTAGTCAAGGCTATGGTTTTTCCAGTAGTCATGTGTGGATGTGAGAGTTGGACTGTGAAGAAAGCTGAGCACCGAAGAACTGATGCTTCTGAAATGTGGTGTTGGAGAAGACTCTTGAGAGTCCCTTGGACTGCAAAGAGATCCAACCAGCCCATTCTGAAGGAGATCAGCCCTGGGTGTTCTTTGGAAGGACTGATGCTAAAGCTGAAACTCCAGTACTTTGGCCACCTCATGTGAAGAATTGACTCATTGGAAAAGACTGATGCTGGGAGGGAGTGGGGGCAGGAGGAGAAGGGGACGACAGAGGATGAGATGGCTGGATGGCATCACTGACTCAATGGATGTGAGTGTGAGTAAACTCCAGGAGTTGGTGATGGACAGGGAGGCCTGGTGTGTTGCAATTCATGGGGTCATAAAGAGTCGGACACCACTGAGCAACTGAACTGAACTGAACTGAATCATCATTCAGACTCACCATAGTGTCTGGGGGCCCTCCCTCAAATCCAATAGCCACTTACCTCCCAGACAGGCACCAAGGGCCAGGGCATACATGAGTGGTGGAGCAGGCAGGCTGACCTCAGGGTCTCTGCTCAGGTTTAGGAGCACAGGAATCTGTGGAGGAAAAGTACACTGACCTCATGTCCATGAAAGCCCAGAGGAGTTACCCATTCTGTGACCAACTTGCAAAATCCAAAGCACTTTTTTTAGCACTCAAACTGAACAGAGCATAGGACGTTCAAAAGGAAACCTAAGCAAACTTTAGAATCAAAAAACTTGAGTTTGAGCCTATGAGTAATTCTTTGTTTCCAGCCACATGACCAACTGGTCCTCCTTCTCCTTAGTTGCCCCAAGCAACTATGGATCCTACATGGGGTGAAGCTGCATAGAATCTCACACAGTGCTTGAGACTAAAACCATCTAACCAGTATATATTAGCCCTGCAGTGGACCACTTCCTACATTAACTCTATGCATACATCATCTTATTTAATTCTCAAACATCCTCCAGGTGTGTTTGCTATTCCCTCAATCGATAGATAGGGACATCAAGACTTGGAGAGATGCAGATCTTTTAAATGCCCAAGCTAGACTTGATTTATGGTTGTAAACTACAGGTAGGTAAACCTTTCTCTGAGAAATTTGTGTTCCATAAACAGGCCCCCTTTTGACTCATGCTGATAATGAAGCCCAGAAGAACAAATAATCTCTGAGCCTGTTTCCAGTATGCTCAGGAGATATTGTTCCATGTTATCACTGGTAGGTACCTCAGCCCATTGGAGTTTAAAGAGGGACCCCTGGACCTCTGGCCTTGGGACAGTTGCCTTGTATGGACCTCTGTAAAGAGCATGAGGAGGAGGGCTCCAATAGTAACATATCTAGAAAGGACTATCCAAAATCACAGACAGCGAAAAACCATGTGCATGCAAGAAAATTTGCTTCAATCATGTTTGATTGTGCAATCTTATGGACTGTAGCCTGCCAGGCTGCTCTGTCCATGGGACTCTCTAGGCAAGAATATTGGCGTGGGTTGCTTTTTCCTTCTCCAGGGGATCTTCCTGAGCCAAGGATTGAACCCACATCTCTGGCTTGGCAGATGGATTGTTTACCAATAAGCCACCTGGGAAGTCCTCCTATCAAAAATTACTTTAAATGTAAATGGATTAAATTCTCCAATCAAAGGCATAGAGTGACTGAAGGAATTAAAAAAAAAAAAAAAACCCAACTACATGCTATATATACATATATAACCACATGACATATATTAGCTCAAAGCAGAGTGATGGAAAAAGATATCCATGCAAGTAGAAAGAGAGGAGAAGTAGCTTTTTCATATCAGACAAAATAGACTTTAAGTCAAAAATGGTTAGCTGACAAAAAAGTCATTATATAAGGGGTCAATTCATCCATAGATTATTACAGTTGTGAATATATGTGCACCCTGCAACAAAGTACATAATTATATAAAGCAAATATTAAGAAATCAGTGTATTTCAATACCTTATTTTAATCAATAAACAGATCATCCAGACAGAAAATCAATGAGGAACTATGGATCTGAACTACACTTTTAAATAAGTGGACCTAACAGTCATATGGGCTCCCCTGGTAGCTCAGCTGGTAAAGAATACACCTGCAATGCAGGAGACCTCGGTTCAATTCCTGGGTCAGGAAGAACTGATGGAGAAGGGATAGGTTACCCACTCCAGTACTGGGCTTTCCTGGTGGCTCAGCTGGTAAAGAACCCATCTGCAACGAAGGAGACCTGGGTTCAGTCCCTGGGTTGGGAAGATCCCCTAGAGAATGGAACATCTACCCACTCCAGTATTCTTGCCTGGAGAAATCCAGGAACTGTATAGTCCATGGTGTCACAAAGAATTGGACATGACTGAGTGATTTTCACTTTCACATTCAACAGTCATATATAGAACATTCCATCCAATAGCAGCAAAATGCACATTCTTCTCAAGCACACTCTGAGCATTCTCCAGGATATATCATATGTTAAGCCACAAAACAAGTCTTAAGAAATTTAAGAAAAGTGAAATCATATCAATTATCTTCTAATTACAATGGTGTGAAACTAGCTATCAATAACAAGAAAAAAGCTGAAAAGCTCATAAATACAGAAATGAATGTTGGAAATGAAGCTACGTGCTCCTGAAGCATCAGTGGGTCAAAGAAGATCAAAAGGGAAATTTTAAAAATCTAGACAAAAATGGAAACACAGAACACCAGAAGTTGTGAGACACAGAGAAAATGATTCTAAGAGGGAAGTTTATAACAACAAATGACTACATTAAGAAAAAAGATGGACTTGGTGCTCAGCAGAGACATAGTTTCAATACCTGGGTCAGGAAGATACCCTGGAGAAGGAAATGACAACCCACTCAAGTATCCTTGTTTGGAAAATTTCATGAACAGAGGAGCCTGGCAGGCTACAGCCCATGGGATTGCAAAGAGGTGGACACGACTGAGCACACACACACACACACACACACACACACACACACTCCCTTGTGGTCTGGTGGTTAAGAATCCACCTGCCAATGAGGGGATATAAATTTCATCCCTGCTCTGGGAAAATTCTACATGCCATGGGAATTCTGAGCCCATGCACCAAAACTACTGAGCCTGTACAATTCCATGAAATTCTCCAGTCCAGAATACTGGAATGGGTAGCCTTTCCCTTCTCCAGGGGATCTTCCCAACCCAGGGAATGAACCCAGGTATTGAACCCAGTATTCTTTCCTGGAGAATTCCAGGGACTGTATAGTCCATGGGGTCACAAAGAGTTGGACACGACTGAGTGATCCACCCGGATTGCAGGTGGATTCTTTACCAGCTGAGCCACAAGGGAAGCCCAAGAATAATGAAATGGGTAACCTATCCTTTCTCCAGCGGATCTTCCCAACCCAGGAATTGAACTAGGGTCTCTTTCATCGCAGGAGGATTCTTTACCAACTGAGCTATTAGGGAGCACTTTTCTATGTATGAGAAGACGCAAGAGTCTGCACTCACTAATATCATTTTTTTGATATGCATCTCACCTATCTGGGGCCAGTATCCTGTGTTTTCACAACCTGAGTTTCCTCATGGCTCACCTTAAGGAGTGGCTACAGTCTGATGGCTGCTAACTGACAGATATTCTTTTCTTTCCTGAGTTTCCTTAAAGCTCACTGACTCATGCTGATGACTATGACATCCTTTGTTTACTCAAATGGCAGAAAAAAATTTATATCTCAAAATATTTCATTTCAGGAAATATTTAATTTCTCATGCATAAATTACAAATTTTTAACTCAATATCCTGCACAGGAATAGTCATATGTTAATTTGAAAATCATCTGAGAATTCTTCTTATTTAAGCAAATGAGGCTGAGAAGATAGGTTTAAGTTGAGAAAGACTGTCAGGGAATTCTTAGTCATTAGCAGTGTATTTTAGTTTTCCCATACAGTCTGTAAGGCAGTGCTCTGGGAAGACTAAAATAACTGCTCACTAAAACAAATCTGGGCTCACAAGTAGCTCCCACAACTCCCTGACAACTATAGATAAGAGAAGAGGAGAGAAGGAGAGGTGGGCAGATATCAAAGGGATTTTCTTCCATGGAAATATTTGTAAAATATTGAAATATTTCCACACTAATTGATCAAGAGCCATCATCTGAGACTCTACCCCTCAAGAAAGACATTGGCTGGCATTTCTAGTCATTAGAAATGGTGATAGTATCTGCCAGTTTTCTAACCCTGTTAAGTTAAATTTCCACACTTGTTAAATCTCATGAACATGCGTGCTGTTGACCTGGAGAATGATCCTGCCTAAAGCTGTATTCTTACAGCAGAATAAGTTTTAACTGAAACACAGGTAGTTCTGCAAGCCTAGCAGCAGAAGGTACAGTCACTGCTCCTGTGTTTTCTCTTCATGTATAATGGCCATAAGTGGGCAAACCTATCTCTACCCTTGGATTGATCTGACATTTCTATAGTATGTTCTTGGGTCTCCTTGTTCAGTCTTCCAGGAAAATAGCAGAACTGAGAATGTGGGAATTTCACCAAAATAAAAATGCACATAGCAGCCAGACCTTGGTCATGCAACTCCTCAAGACTGGTACAGTAAGAACTAGGTGCTCTAAGGGGTGTTTGGTTGGATCTGGCCCCGGAAATAGCTCAAGAAATCATAATTTATAGAGTAGAAGATGCACTACCCTTCTAGGAATGCACAAACTCTGTAGGTCCATGTAAGACAGCCCAGACCACAAAGATTCCTTAATGCAAAACATGAGGCATTGGAGTTCTTTCTACTCCAGCCAGAGGTGCAGAGGGACACTGATGACTGCTGATATCTCATACAAAATCCAAGTCCCCCTTTCTTCAACACACCCCAAATTCAGAGGACCTCTCAACTGTGCAGAGTGAAGATGCTCCTAGTTGGAAGAAGGGATGTGAAGTGGTCAGAGGTTATCCTCTCAGGCAGGAAACCTATATCACCTCCCCAGGACACATTAATTTCATTGCATCTGTCAGAGGCAAGAAGCAATGGGAGATATCTATACACACACAGATTTTTTATAAAGACAATTGGAGGGGCTGAAATTGAGCAAATTCCATATCCACAAGGTGTGCAGCAAGGAAGGAAGGGTGATGAATACCTATAGTCCACAGGGTGGTAGTCAGGAAGTAATATCCAAGGAAAGCAGAGCATCTGAAACTGACTGAGCAGGACCCTGTGGAGCTCCAGGGCACAAAAACCCTTCTGTCCCATTCCCTGAGTTCCAAAGTGCAGGTTTAAACAGTTGTTAATCATGGAGGGGAGGGGATATAGAGATAATGGAAGAGCATTCAAGAAATAATAGTGCAGCCTTGGAGCAGGGTTCTGGTTCCCCCTCAAGGGATACATCTAACAATATTTCTTATTTCTTCTATTCTAAAACTCCCACCAAGTGGAAGATGTTAACTACTTGATGCAGCATTCTTCATTCCAAAGGTCTGTTTGCCCATTATCACTGATGCCACAAGATCTCTCAGTTGAAGGAATGAGGTCTTGCATGCACCATGATCAGCAATACCATCCCTTGACTATAAAACTCCTCCCATACACCCTCCACTGTGGATTGGGACACACAGTTTTCAGGGCATTTTTTTCTATAATACTTCACCCAAAACTCTATCTCTGAGATTTAATTTGGTATTGGGGTACAGAGGCCAGATTCAGCTTCACATCTGCCGAACCTGGCAATGTCTCCAACACTAACTCATTCATAACATCCGTCTGTTCCCAAGGTTTTCTCAGGGCACACCAGAGTTTTCCCAGTGCTGACACATTACACCAGCCTCTGGTGTCTTTGGCCCACAGTGACAGTGGCTACCAGAAAGAAGAATCCAGAGAAGAAACAACCTCCATCTGGGGAAACAGAGAGAGCTATATATTGCTAAGACCAGCTCTTAGGACACGGAAGAGAATTAAGGAGAATAGATATTACCAGCAGCAAAGAATATTGCAGGCAAAGTCACAAGATGCCCAACAACATGCTAAGGAAAGTGCCACCAGCCCAACTAGAGATGGGGTTATGCCTCAGATTGCAAGGAGGCCTGGCAGAGAGATAGTATGACAATATTTTCTGTGACTCTCAGAAACAGAGTGAACACTGAGATGCCTAGTTCCCTCAGTGAAAATAACAGAGAGTTGCTGGAGGATGATAAGCCAAAGGAGATGTAAAGAAAGTGTTTCTATGGAAAAATTAATCTATTGCAATTTATTTACTTATTTAGTCATATTAAAACACTTGCTAAACATCTTCCTTGTACCAGGCACAATGCTAGTAAATAAGACAATGCAGCTGCAGACATGCCTTAACAGTTTGATGACCACTTTAGCAGAGTTATGTGTAAACTATTATGGGACCCAAGGACAAGCAAGGCCCTGCACTGGAAATACAGAAACCATTGTAAAAAAAGCATTTAAGTAGGTATTGAAGGAGGCTCTGAGGAACTCCTATATTTGGGGAACTCTGTTACATGAGCTCTGGGTCCCCAAAGCAGAAGGCGACCTCATTTTCCCCATCCAGTTTGTAGATAAATAGGCATGTGATATGGCCTCCTCCAATCAGACACTTACTTGAGAGGTAGGCTTGGAGAATTTGATCAATGTAACAATGTGTGCTCAAGGCAGAGTGACAGAGGTCCAGTACTCAATATCCAACAATGGGAGAGGAAGTCCGGGCAAAGCAGCAGAAATTGGGGACCTCATGGGGCAAACCCCTACTCATGGTGTCCTTCAGAAAATCCATGAACTGTACACTATTTTTAGATATACTGCTATTTATCTTAAACTACCTAAAATGGGTTCCATTTGTCAACTGAAAAAAAAAATCATAAAACCTAAAAGTTGAGGATTATGTTTGAAAGCTGCAATATTTCTTGCCATCAGTTCAGTTCAGTTCAGTTCAGTTCAGTCACTTAGTCATGTCCGACACTTTGTGACCCCATGAATTGCAACACGCCAGGCCTCCCTGTCCATCACCAGCTCCCAGAGTTCACCCAAACCCATGTCCATCGAGTCAGTGATGCCATCCAAACATCTTATCCTCTGTCGTCCCCTTCTCCTCCTGCCCCCAATCCCTCCCAGCATCAGAGTTTTTTCCAATGAGTTAGCTCTTCTCATGAGGTGGCCAAAGTACTGGAGTTTCAGCTTTAGCATCATTCCTTCCAAAGAACACCCAGGACTGATCTCCTTTGGAATGGACCAGTTGGATCTCCTTGCAGTCCAAGGGACTCTCAAGAGTCTTCTCCAACACCACATTTCAAAAGCATCAATTCTTTGGCACTCAGCTTTCTTCACAGTCCAACTCTCACATCCATACATGACTACTGGAAAAACCATAGCCTTGACTAGACGGACATTTGTTGGCAAAGTGATGTCTCTGCTTTTGAATATGCTCTCTAGGTTGGTCATAACTTTCCTTCCAAGGAGTAAGCGTCTTTTAATATTATGGCTGCAATCACCATCTGCAGTGATTTTGGAGCCCAAAAAAATAAACCCTGACACTGTTTCCACTGTTTCCTCATCTATTTCCCATGAAGTGATGGGACCAGATGCCATGATGTTCATTTTCTGAATGTTGAGCTTTAAGCCAACTTTTTCACTCTCATCTTTCACTTTCATCAAGAGGCTTTTTAGTTCCTCCTCACTTTCTGCCATAAGGGTGGTGTCATCTGCATATCTGAGGTTATTGATATTTCTCCCAGAAATCTTGATTCTAGCTTGTGCTTCTTCCAGCCCAGTGTTTCTCATGATGTACTCTGCATATAAGTTAAATAAGCAGGGTGACAATATACAGCCTTGACGTACTCCTTTTCCTATTTGGAACCAGTCTGTTGTTCCATGTCCAGTTCTAACTGTTGCTTCCTGACCTGCATACAGATTTCTCAAGAGGCAGATTAGGTGGTCTGGTATTCCCATCTCTTTCAGAATTTTCCACAGTTTATTGTGATCCACACAGTCAAAGGTTTTGGCATAGTCAATAAAGCAGAAATAGATGTTTTTCTGGAACTCTCTTGCTTTTTCAATGATCCAGCAGATGTTGGCAAATTGATCTCTGGTTCCTCTGCCTTTTCTAAAACCAACTTGAATGTCTAGAAGTTCATGGTTCATGTATTGCTGAAGACTGGCTTGGAGAACTTTGAGCATTACTTTACTAGCGTGTGAGTGCAGTTGTGCAGTAGTTTGAGCATTTTTGGCATTGCATTTCTTTGGGATTGGAATGAAAACTGACTTTTTACAGTATTGTGGCCACTGCTGAGTTTTCCAAATTTGCTGGCATATTGAGTGCAGCACTTTCACAGCATCATCTTCCAGGATTTGAAATAGCTCAACTGGAATTCCATCACTTCCACTAGCTTTGTTCGTAGTGATACTTTATAAGGCCCACTTGACTTCACTTTCCAAGGTGTCTGGCTCTAGATGAGCCATATCAGTAAACAAATGATGTCTAAGTCACCAGTCATCAGCAATCACAGCCACCATGAATGGTGAGCTGACGAGCTCTAGAGGAACTCAGGAAAGAAAAGAATACCCACTATCTATAAATAGTAGCTGTCAGACTGCAACCACCCCCTACAGTGAGCCCTAAGAAAACCTGGAGTCTTGTGAAGCCACAGGATACTAGCCCCAGGTAGGTGAGGTACACGTCAAAAAATTTATTTCAGTGAACTGACACTCGTATCTTCTCATACATATAAAAGTGCTAAATTCCTTAACTTGAGATATGTGGTTTCCTTTCATTGACAATAATCTTTAGATGTTCAGACTACCTGCCCTTTGTTGCAAAACTTCTATATAACCTAGCTCTTCCCCTAGCTTCCTTGGAGAAATTCCCTCAGGGTTACTTAAGATGCTGTCTACCAGGCTTGGAGTTCTAAAAATTTTCACTGAATAAACATAACTGTCAACTTTTAGGCTGTGAATATTTTTTTTAGTCCACATGCTTTATTCAGTGTATATTCATAGGATTTCAAACCCAGGAGGTAGTATCTCAAATAAACCTGTGAAAACTGCTCCAAAGTTGGTTTCCTTTCATTGACAATAATCTTTAGATGTTCAGACTACCTGCCCTTTGTTGCAAAACTTCTATATAACCTAGCTCTTCCCCTAGCTTCCTTGGAGAAATTCCCTCAGGGTTACTTAAGATGCTGTCTACCAGGCTTGGAGTTCTAAAAATTTTCACTGAATAAACATAACTGTCAACTTTTAGGCTGTGAATATTTTTTTTAGTCCACATGCTTTATTCAGTGTATATTCATAGGATTTCAAACCCAGGAGGTAGTATCTCAAATAAACCTGTGAAAACTGCTCCAAAGAGGTCAGGCTATATGAGTTTTACAACAAAGGACAGGTAATCTAAACGTAAAAAAAAAAAAAATTATTGTTAAGTAAAGAAAACCAGACATCTCAAGTTAATGAATTTAAGCCTTTCATATATAGGAAGACACAGAGTCTTGACTCATTGAAATCATTCTTTTGATAGGCATTTCAGCTATCTGGAGCCAGTATCCTGTGTTTTCACATCCTGAGTTGCCTCAGGGCTCTCAGTTCACTGTGGTGGGCTGTAATCACTGATGGTTGTCCCTTCTTAATGCCTTTTGTTAACTAATATGGCAGACAATATTTTGTTTCTCATGTTGATGGCTCAGAGGTTAAAGCGTCTGCCTCCAATGCGGGAGACCCGAGTTCGATCCCTGGGTCGGGAAGATCCCTGGAGAAGGAAATGGCAATCCACTCCAGTATTCTTGCCTGGACAATCCCATGGACGGAGAAGCCTAGTAGGTTACAGTCCACGGGGTTGCAAAGAGTCGGATACGACTGAGCGACTTCACCTCATGTTGATTGCAACTGTTGATTGAAATGCAGATACAACTATGTGCATTACAAATAGAAAAATTCCCCCTGAAAAGTCTTATGAACAAAATCAGCACCATCCAAATCAGTTAGAGAATGAAATTTATCAATCCAAGAGAAATCAGGAAATAATAGGGGAAAAAGAATCAGAAAAGAAAAAGTATAATATATGCAAAACCATAATAAAATGTTAGGAATGAACTCAAGTCTCTCCTTCAACACAATAAATTTAAACATGTTAAGTTGATAAAGAGTAAAGGGACAAAGTAAGTAATTAAATTGTTAATCCTATTAAGGGACTGTAAGTAAAGAAAAAGTATGGAAGAGCCTTGTAAGTTAAAGCATACAAGAAAGCAGTTTTGCTTAATGACAAAACCATAAAACCAAGCAGGCTTGCTAATAAAACCATACAACAGAAGCATGAAACATGCTCCCCCAAAATAAAACAATGGTTGCATGAGACCCACATCCTTCCCAGTGAGCTCAGTAAGTTAGTGATATCAAGGACATGTTCCTTTGCACACACTAAAGACAAAAATGTAAGGAAAAGTTTACAGTATACTAAAACTTGAAATAGTTTACCATTTTTAGTGTATGTTACTGCCTTTTTGCTCATTTCCACTGTGCCATGACAGTCCTGGCTGGACCATTTGCATGCAAAGTCACTTCAGTCATGTCTGACTCTTTGGATACTATGGACTATAGCCTGCCAGGCTTCTCTGTCTGAGGGATTCTCCAGACAAGAATACTAGAGTGGTTTCCCATTTCCTCCTCTTGTGGCTTGATCATGTAGGGACAAGAAAGCACTCCTGCCCAACCTGGAAAAAGAGTTGATGATGAAAGCTTCAAGTCTACTCAAGAATGAGGGAAAAAGATGATCTCTTCCCCTTCCCCATTTTTCCTTCGATCATAAAACTGTAGCCCACAAGTTCTCAGGCACAGCATCCTCTTTCCCACTCACCCACTTGTAAGCCTCACAAGCATCCTATTCTAATAAATCACTTCTTATCTATCATTTTGCCTCTCACTGAATTCTTTCTATGCTGAGACATAAAGAAGATCCTCAAAGTGCCTGAAACACCACCTGCTCTCTTAACAAGTAGAGACAGATGATATGCATGAATTTTAAAAATTTTAAAAATCCATTTGTTGCTTGTTTTTAAAAATACAACTAAATGGCGGTCCTAAGATGGCAGAGGAATAGGATGGGGAGACCACTTTCTCCCCTACAAATTCTTCAAAAGAACATTTGAACACTGAGTAAATCCACAAAACAACTTCTGAATGCTGGCAGAGGACATCAGGCACCCAAATAAGCAGCCCATTGTCTTTGAAAGGAGGTAGGAAACAATATAAAAGACAAAAAGAGAAACAAAAGAGGTAGGGATGGGGCTCTGTCCCAGGAAGGAGCT
Source organism: Oreotragus oreotragus (assembly GCA_006410675.1). Taxonomy (NCBI): domain Eukaryota; kingdom Metazoa; phylum Chordata; class Mammalia; order Artiodactyla; family Bovidae; genus Oreotragus; species Oreotragus oreotragus. The sequence goes on along the minus strand of SJYX01024467.1, from coordinate 371,178 downwards.
CCGTCCCGGGAAGGAGTCTTAAAAAAGAGAAGTTTCCAAACACCAGGAAACACTCTCACTGCTGAGTCTGTGGCAAGCCTTGGAAGCATAGAGGGCAACATAACAGGAAGGAAAAATAAATAAATAATTAAAATGCACAGATTACATGCCCAACAGTAACTCTTCCAGCAGAGAAGCAGCGCAGACACCTGTATCTGCCACTAGCAAGGTGGGCTGGGCAGGGAAGCATGGGCTGCATTGCTTAGAGTAAGGACTGGGCCTGAATGCCTCAAGGGCAATCTGAGGGAACTAACTTGGGCTAGCAAACCAGACTGTGGGATAGCTACCATGCAAAAAGCCCTAACCTAGGACACCGCCAGACCTGCTCTGAGTAGAGCTAGCCGGCTGGAGACCACCTCCCTCCAGTGACAGGCAGCCAGAGCCAGAAAGGGGTAATAGCAGCCCCAAAGAGACAATATCTACCAAACTGCAAGCAGGCTTCATTACTAACTAAGACTTCTTGGGATTCTGGATGGTCAACATCTGCCTGACAAGGTGCCCTGGTTGTACACCTAGAAAACTGAGCAGCAGTGATGGGGGAGGTGATAAGTTGCAGTGACCATGCTCACCAAGCACCTAGTCACCTGAGCTCTTCAGACCTGGGAAGGGCACAAAATGCGGCCCAACCAAGTCTGCGCCTCTGAGGACCATCCAATTGTCTGAACCTGAGCGGCTTAGACCTGGGAACTGCACACAACCCAGGGCTGGCCTCAGACAGTTCCTGGCAGAGCAAACTAGAGCCTAAGCAGTGTAGACAGAGAAAACACACACGCAGGAGCAAACCCAATGTGGCCGAGTCATTGCGAGCACACGCCAGTGTTATCTGTTGGCAGCGTCCCTCCCTCCCCACAGCGTGATTGAACAAGTGAGCTTTAAAAAGTGTCCACCACCGCCCCCTCATGTCAGGGAGGAAATTAGACACTGAAGAGACCAGCAAACAGAAGAAGCTAAAACAGAGGGGAGCCTCCTTGGATGTGACAGGTGCAATTGATTAAAACCCTATAGTTAGATTGCTGTCAGTGCCCTTGATCCTGCACCAGGCCACTGTTGACCCATGCCTCCACCAGAGACTCTCAAACACTCACAGTCCCAACTGAATCTGCGCTGTTGAAGGCAACCTGAGTGCCGAACCTGAGTGGCTTAGATCGGGGAAGGACATGCAGCCTAGGGCCGGCCTCAGACGGTTCCTGGCGGAGCAACGTAGAGCCTGAGCGGTTTGTGTGCTGTCAGCAGGGTCAGGTCCAGCAGGGCTGAGACACTGCCTGCACATGACAGTGTTATTTCTTTGCAGCATCCCTCCCTCCCCACAGCACAACTGAACAAGTGAGCCTAAGGAAAAAAAAAAGGAAAAGGAAAAAAAAAAGTGTCCACCACCCCCCACTGATTTATATACATTAAAGATTAACTGCAAGGGGAAAAGAACAGTAAGAAAGGCAAATGAAGGAATAAATAAAAAGTGTAATAGTTTTAAAAAATGAAAATTTAATATTTTAAGAAAGAGAAAAGAGAAAAAAATGGAAGCAGAAAGAAAAAGGGGAAAAAAGAGGAAAATTCCACAGAACCACAAAAGCCCAATGTAGAAGCAGAGGTTTATAACAACAATAGAAAGTGTGACTGAATATAAACATATACATATAAACCCATAAGAAAAATAAAAGCATTCCAACAAAAATTAAGTACAATAGATTTACCTGGCAAACAAAGGAAACCAAAAATTATATCTACTAGAGCAAAACTAATTAAAGCACAAACTGGAAAACAAAACTAAAGCAAGGTGCCAATTGAGAAGTAAAGCAATGAAAATAAACCTAACAAATATGTTGAGAGGAAAGGAGAGAAAGAAAAGAAAGAAAGAATAGACATGCAAAGTTAAATAGAGGTAGATAAAGAAGATTTATATACATTAAAGATTAACTGCAAGGGGAAAAGAACAGTAAGAAAGGCAAATGAAGGAATAAATAAAAAGTGTAATAGTTTTAAAAAATGAAAATTTAATATTTTAAGAAAGAGAAAAGAGAAAAAAATGGAAGCAGAAAGAAAAAGGGGAAAAAAGAGGAAAATTCCACAGAACCACAAAAGCCCAATGTAGAAGCAGAGGTTTATAACAACAATAGGAAGTGTGACTGAATATAAACATATACATATAAACCCATAAGAAAAATAAAAGCATTCCAACAAAAATTAAGTACAATAGATTTACCTGGCAAACAAAGGAAACCAAAAATTATATCTACTAGAGCAAAACTAATTAAAGCACAAACTGGAAAACAAAACTAAAGCAAGGTGCCAATTGAGAAGTAAAGCAATGAAAATAAACCTAACAAATATGTTGAGAGGAAAGGAGAGAAAGAAAAGAAAGAAAGAATAGACATGCAAAGTTAAATAGAGGTAGATAAAGAAGATTTATATACATTAAAGATTAACTGCAAGGGGAAAAGAAACATAGAAAAAGCAAACAAAGGAATAAATAATAATAGGTTTAAGAAATTTTAAATTAAAATTTAAGACAAGAGAAAAGAAAAAAAAAAAAGAGGAAAACTCCACAGAACTGCAAAAGCCCAAAGTAGAGGCAGAGGTTTATGACAACAATAAAAAATGTGACTGAGGAAAAGAGAAAAAAACAGCTCAAAAGCTTAATTGGATTTCTTAGTGCCAATAAAATCTACAACTACAACGGGGAGGGGGGAGAGAAAAATCAAAAGAATCTTCAGAACAAATCAAAAGATAAGAATAATAAATATTTTTCTTGAGTCACTGCTGTCAGAGTCCTTTCCCACACTGGGAGTCACAGTCCACCTCACCTCCCTAGGATGCCCTCCAACACTGTGCTGATCTCTGGACTTGCTGAGAGGGCAGCTCAGATTCTAATCTGGTCCTACTCCTGTGTGTTCTTGCCTCCAATGTCCACAGCTATCAGAGCGAGTGCATTTTCTTTTGTGGGAGCTCTCAGTGGCCTTTTATATATTCCATAGACATAGAGTCTGCTTCGGGGAAGGCAATGGCACCCCACCCCAGTACTCTTGCCTGGAAAATCCAATGGATGGAGTAGCCTGGTGGGCTGCAGTCCATGGGGTCGCTAACAGTCGGACAGACTGAGTGACTTCACTTTCACTTTTCTCTTTCATGCATTGGAGAAGGAAATGGCAACCCACTCCAGTATTCTTGCCTGGAGAATCCCAGGGATGGGGGAGCCTGGTGGGCTGCCGTCTATGGGGTCACACAGAGTCGGACACGACTGAAGTGACTTAGCAGCAGCAGCAGCAGAGTCTGCTTAGTTGATCGTGTGGATTTAATCTGCAGCTTGTACAGCTTGTGGGAAGGTTTGAGGTCTTCTTCCTTAGCCACACTGCTCCTGGCTTTCACTTGTGGTTTTATTTCCACCTCTACTTGTGGGTCATCCACTAGGGTTTAGCTCCTGAGGCTGCCCTGAAGGGCTTGGGTTTGCCCCTGGGAGGGCCAGGTGTGGAGGTGGTGCAGCTGCTTGGGTCACAGAAGTTATGGCAGCACCAGGTACTCAGGGGGGCTGGCAGCTAGAGCAGCAGGAAATATAGTGCTCTAGAAGGGTATGGCAATCAGTATTGGCCAATACGTTCCAGTATTCTTGCCTGGAGAACCCCCTTTCTGACAGAGAAGCCTGGCAGGCCAGTCTACAGGGTCACAAAGAGGACCTAAGCGACTCTGTGTGCATAAACACAAGACTTTTTTTTTTTTTTTGGCCTGTGGCAGCTCTGCTCTAGTGAGAGTTCAGCATGAAGGTGGTGCAGCTACTTGACTTGCAGGGACCCTGGCAGCGCCAAGTGTTCAGGAGCACAAACTGCCTCTGCAGCAGGAGTTATGGCCCTATCAGTCTTTTTTTGAGCCTCTTGTAGCTGGTGATCAGAAGGCCTCTTTGGCTAGTCTTCCTCCATAGCTCTGCCCTTTCAGGCACTTAGAAGGATCCCTTACCTGGGGCCCTTCTCTGTTGCTCAGCATGTCAGGCACATAGAGATGCCCCCCTGACTGGGGTCCTATTCTGTAGATCGGTGCATCAAGCACTTAAAGGGGCACCCTGGGTGGCTCCTACTCTCTAGTTCAGTGCATCAGGTGTTTGGTGGGCCAGCCTCTTTATTGTTCAGCTTCGGATGCTGGTGTGTGGAGAGAGAGAGGCTATAGTGATGGCTCCACCCCTTACATGTGACTCAGCAATATCGCCTTGCTTCCATGGCTGCCTTGCTTTCCTCCACAGGTATTTCCCACCATGATCTCCTCCCTCACATCCCCTTGATCCATCTCTCTGTAGTCAACAGCAGCCCTTGCACTGGGATTGCTCCACAATCCCTAAACTCCAGCTTCCAGCCGCTGCCCCTTTCAGGGGACCCATGTTCCTGCCCAGCATATGTATGGCTGTGGCAAGGACTGTCTGATTCTCATTCCATTTAGGCTGCCACAAATCAGCTGTTTCACTCTCAGCCTTAAATGTTTCTCCTCTGACTCAGACAATTGCCCTGCTGTGGGGATAGGACTCCTGCTTCAGTTCCTCCACCCACTGAGGGTAGGTCCAGTCCTACTAACACTTCTGTTTTCCCCCCTAGTTCCTTCGTCCTACTGAGTTTTGGATGGCTCTATATATTCTTTTCCACTGGTCAGGTCCTCCTGTCTGTTCTCAGCTGGTGTTCTGCATGCACTTCTGCGTCTGAAGGTGTATTCCTGATGTATCCATGGAAAAAGTTGTACTCCATGTCCACCTACTCCTCTGCCATCTTGTTCTCCTACTCAATTTCAATCCCCATTTTCTTTGATACTCCTCAATCCTAAGAGAAACAGGGACAGGACAAGAAGGGGAATAAAGTTTTGGATGGAGAAGTTAATCATAAACTTCGCAGAGAAACTCAGTTTCAGGGCACTCAGTTTTAGCTACAGTATTTGTCTCTCCATCATAGATGCTGGGGGAGCTGTGGTCCTTACATTGTCTAGGCACTGAACATATACAAGCAGTTTTCTACAGAGAGAATTCCTGTTATATGAGTAAGATAAACTCTTATTTGCTTTAGCCATTGAGAAACAGGTTTTTCTACTACTTACAGCAAAAATATTTCTAATAAACCTGCTGAGCTCCTTTTATAATAATTGATGAGTTTTCCTGTACATGTCAGAGGCAAAAGTTTATAGCCACCATGGGAAGAAGGATGACGTCTATGGAAGGGACTCTAAGGTATACCTCTGCTGAAAAAGGTCAGTATAATCAAAGCTATGGTTTTTCCAGCAGTCATGTATGGATGTGAGAATTGGACCATAAAGAAGGCTGAGCACCAAAGAATTGATGCTTTCAAACTGTGGTGCTGCAGAAGAGCCCTTTGGACTGCAAGGAGATCAAACCAGTCTATTCTAAAGGAAATCAACCCTGAATACTCATTGGAAAGACTGATGCTGAAGCTGAAGCTCTAATACTTTGGCCACCTGATGTGAAGAGCCGACTCATTGGAAAAGACCCTGATGCTGGGAAAGATTGAGGGCAGGAGTAGAAGGTTGTGGCAGAGGATGAAATGGTTGGATGGCATCACTGACTCAGTGGGTGTGTTTGCTTGAGCAAACTCTGGGAGATAGTGAGAGACAGGGAAGCTTGGCGTGTTGCAGTTCATGGGGTCGCAAAGAATTGGACATGACTGAGTGACTAAACAACAACAACAACAACAACCTCTAACTAGAGTCTGAGGCAGCACTTTTCTAACGTGGCTGCTGCTGCTGCTAAGTCGCTTCAGTCGTGTCCGACTCTGTGCGACCCCATAAACGGCAGCCCACTAGGCTCCTCTGTCCCTGGGATTCTCCAGGCAAGAATACTGGAGTGGGTTGTCATTTCCTTCTCCGATGCATGAAAGTGAAAAGTGAAAGTGAACTCGCTCAGTTGTGTCCGACTCTTAGCGACCCCATGGACTGGAGCCTACCAGCTTCCTCCATCCATGGGATTTTCCAGGCAAGAGTACTGGAGTGGGGTGTCATTGCCTTCTCCATCTAACATGGCTGCTGCTGCTGCTGCTGCTAAGTCACTTCAGAATCATAAACATATAGTCTGTGTGGTTTTGTGCAAGCATGAAGGCAGTGGTACCTGGGTCTTCATTGTGTCTTTCTGTCCATCTTGCATTAAGAGAAGAATCATCTATTTATACCTATGCTAGTCAACACATCCACAGAAGTTCCCTAGGGGCTATTCAACCTTAGCTGTCATCAACTCACGGAGTGGTACACTGCAGCCATCCCTGGATGCAAGCCCAAATTTGGAGGATGCTAGAAGGAGCTTTGGAGGAAGCAATGGCACCCCACTCCAGTACTCTTGCCTGGAAAATCCCATGGATGGAGGAGCCTGGAAGGTTGCAGTCCAGGGGGTTGCTGAGGGTCGGACAGGACTGAGCGACTTCACTTTCACTTTTAATTTTCATGCATTGGAGAAGAAAATGGCAACCCACTCTAGTGTTCTTGCCTGGGGAATCCCAGGGACGGGGGAGCCTGGTGGGCTGCCATCTATGGGGTCACACAGAGTCAGACACGACTGAGGTGACTTAGCAGCAGTAGCAGAAAGAGCTTAACAAATGCAATATCGAAAAAAAAAAAGGAAATACCTACATTTTGCTTAATGTAGTGAGACAGGAGCAGGCAGATAGAAGCGACAAACCTGAACTGTCAATAAAAGCTTTGAGAAGTATCTTCAGTTCATTATAGGCTCTTTTAAAAAATTTCAAACATCTTGATAAGGACATTTTCTCCAACATTTGCTTAACTATCTTCAGAATACTCTAAGATAATTAAAAAATAATCTGGAGATTTCCCAAGGCTTTGCTTAAATGATTCACATTTAGAGAAATGTCAATGTGTTTAATGAGAAACATAAAACTATGAGTGTCTAGAAATGACTTTGCCTTTTTTCAAGAGAATCTGAACTGAGACTGAATTTGAATTGGGAGGGATTTTTGGTCTTTGGAAATAGAATAAGAATGGAGTGTTGTGATTTGGGGATGATAAAATAGTTGAAAAACCCCCCAAACCTTATTTTATTTTTAAAGTAACCTAATATTTAATTTGAATATGGTACAAGGGTATTATAGCATTAAATACATAAAAGATATTTAAATCCTTTCCAGTTTCCCAAACTTTCCTTTGCAGTTTCCCGAACCACACTGAATTTTAACAAAACATATTTACTGACACAGATCAAGTAAGTGGATCTTGCCAGCTGATCTTTCATAGAGACAGATCAATGAAAATAAGAAGGATACAGAAAATGTATTGGACAAAGCAAGCAATAAAGTAGATGATCAAAAATCCACATGAGGTACCTTGGGAAAATATAGAATTCACAAAATGACTTCCATTTATATTGCTTTGTGTGTATATAACTAAACATTAAAAGAAATATATCCTCTTCTTTATTTCTATATGTTTAATCATTTATTTAGCAAATTTTTTTAACATCTACTATGTACCAGGCATTGTACTCAATGCATTATTTACCTAGAGATAAATATAAAAAGCAACAACACAAACACAACAACAATAACAACAACAACTCAGTCCTAACCTCTAAAGAACTTAAAGTGGGATATCAACAAATAAGTAGCTAATGTGATACAACATGGGGAGGATCATATTACAATTAACCACAAGGTGTTAGGGGAATATAGAGGAAACAGACCTTACCCAGACTAAGGAGGCTTCCTGGACCAGATAGCATCTCAACTGGGTTTTCAACAACTGGGAGAAGGTATCAAGTCAAAATGATTAGTAAGGCAAAAAGAGAAGCAGATGCAACAGCCCAGAGGAGATAAGCTTTCTGAATGCTCTTATGGGAGAATGAGAGAGTTGGGGCCACAGTTAGAGATGAATCTAGAGAGATGGGCAGGAGAGAAATCACAAATGTATTAGGATAGGCTAGATTTGACTATGGTAATGTTATTGAATGCAAGTTTGTGTGTCTGACACACAGTGAGACCAAATGAACTAAAATGTCAGTTTGGAGCAAAGACTGATCAAAGGGCCAAGCAAAGAGAATAGTTGCTCATGCTCAGAAAAACCTGAAATCTCCATGGCTTTCAGGGAGAAGTTTTTATAGGCAAAATTTGGAATGAGGGCTGCAGTGTGTGTGACTTTCTTCTGATTAGTGGGTAGTGAGGTAACAGGGCTGTGTTTCAAAAATTTTGTTCTCAGTCTGAAGTTACTTCTCCCTGAAAACAATGGGTGGGGACCTTATTTCCTGTAGAAGAGCTCAAAGATACTCTGATGTATATTCTTTGAGCAGAAACAAGGATGCTGCTTTAAAGCTGCACTATTGTTTCTTGACTGCTCCTCCTTTGTTTCTGCATTCTCTTATTTCCCTGAGGAGCAACTGTTTGAATCTGCTCTTTGGGACTCAGGGAAGGTCATGGAGGTTGAATGAAGCCTATTTCCTACAAACAAGAAATGGGGAACACAGAAAGGCTTTTGTGCCCTTCAGGGTCTTGCTTGGTTTCAGTAACAGCCCCATAATGAAAAAAAAAATTTGCCCAGACTACTCATCATACATGGGCTTTCTGTGATATGTGGTCCCCTCTCAACCTGAGGGTTCAGGATTTACCACTGTGGGGGAGGAGAACATAGAGAATCACGCACCTGCACTGAAATATGTCTGTCCAGAAGTGCCACTCATCATTTCTGCTCTCATTTCATTGGCCAAAAGCAAATCATAAAGCCACCAAAAACTTCAAAGAGGTAAAAATGTCAATCCTTCCTGGGTTCAGAAGTAGAAAATGATGGCAAAAACTCGGCCTCTGTGTACCTGTGCTGAAGTGAATCTCAGACAGAGTTTCGGGTGAAAGAGAAAATAATAGTTTTATTGCTTTGCCAGGCAAAGGGGGACACAGTGGGCTCATGCCTCAAAAACTTATCCCAACCCAGGGGGATTTGGTGAAGAGTTTTACAGCAATGCTTCAAGGGCGGGATTGCTGATAAGGATCATGGTGTGTGCAGGGCCTACAGGCCTTTAATCTGGCCTCAGGTGGTCTCCTGATGAGCTTCTCTGGATCCTTTAATCAGGTAGAGGTCTCTTCCTTTGTATCTCAATTCCCTCCCCTTGTGGATTAGCAACTGTTCAAATCTGCCCTTTGGGACTCAGGGAAGGTCATGGAGGCTGGAGTCTATTCAGTACAAACAAGAAATGGGATACAGGAAGACTTCCATGCCCAGGAGCCCCACAGGTCCTGCTCTGTTTTCAAAGAACTCATACATACTGCTTTCAAATTGTGGTGCTGGACAGAAATACAAAGAATCATAAGAGACTACTATCAGCAATTATATGCCCATAAATTGGACAACGTGGAAGAAATGGACAAATTCTTAGAAAAATACAACTTTCCAAAACTGAACCAGGAAGAAATAGAAAATCTTAACAGACCCATCACAAGCACGGAAATTGAAACTGTAATCAGAAATCTTCCAGCAAACAAAAGCCCAGGTCCAGATGGCTTCACAGCTGAATTCTACCAAAAATTTCGAGAAGAGCTAACACCTATCCTACTCAAACTCTTCCAGAAAATTGCAGAGGAAGGTCAACTTCCAAACTCATTCTATGAGGCCACCATCACCCTAATACCAAAACCTGACAAAGATGCCACAAAAAAAGAAAACTACAGGCCAATATCACTGATGAACATAGATGCAAAAATCCTCAACAAAATTCTAGCAATCAGAATCCAACAACACATTAAAAAGATCATACACCATGACCAAGTAGGCTTTATCCCAGGGATGCAAGGATTCTTCAATATTAGGTCCAGATGGCTTCACAGCTGAATTCTACCAAAAATTTCGAGAAGAGCTAACACCTATCCTACTCAGCCTAGAATTTAATTTACCGGGCCTTTCAATATTTGTTCTAAGTAATTCTTTGTATTCAGAGAAGGCAATGGCACCCCACTCCAGTACTCTTTTAAATTCCCTTGTGTTAAATCACTTTCTTTATTCATAAGTCTGACTGGTTTTGCTTTTTCTTTTAATTTTCAATTGATACCAAATGATATACTCCTCAACCTCCTGATTCCAATTATGAGAATACATTTTTATGGTTTAAGCCACTTTAAGGCAGATCTTTTGTTTCTCACAAGTCAAAAGCATCTTTGAATTAGACATAATATAACATTTTAATAGGATGGAGGTAAGAAGATAAGTTTGCTAAAATAATAATAAATTAATATTTTCTTCTTTAAAACTGGTAGAGAATGTTAGCTGAATTTAAGAAATGTTGAGTAGGTGTTTTATAGTCTGAGAAGGGAGAAATAGAAAATTATTACCTTGGAAAATAAACATGAATTTGTTAAAAATTTAGTGGATTGCCTGACGATGTTGAGTGTTCTCTTTCACATTCAAACTGCTTGGAACAATTTGCATCACTGTGACACTTTCTCCAGTAATTACTTATCTACTTGAAAGCAAATATGATACAACACATAATTCTATTTAATCTAGGTATCTCTATTACCTAGAAAGAATTACAGAGGGGAAGAGACGCAGAGAAGCTAGGATGAACGGAAAAGAGGGATTGGATGAGAGGGTAATGGAAAATGAAAAAATAATGGGATATACTGAAGGTGCTGAAAAAGAATTTAAGAATATTGCAAGAAGCGAGATTAGAGGTAATGAGTTAAAAAGAAAGTTGAAAAAGGTGATGGTGAGAAAATGAGATGTTTGAAATAAAGAATATTTGTTAGTGACATCAAGATTGTAAACACAGATGAGAATGGTTGAAAGGAGTGAGTAAAATATAAATAAAAGTGAGGAGGTTAAGTAAATGAGAATCCAGAATGATGGATGCATTATGGAAGTTGTAGACACCAAGAGTGGTTACTAATACAGAGGTCACAGAGAGTGAGCTAACTAATAAAACCTTTGGTAAATTAGGGGCATTGACCACAAGGACATTGGGTAGAAGCATAAAACAGTCTGAAAGTATGCATTTCAGAGGTAGCTGGGTTTTTTTTTTTTCCAATTTTATTTTATTTTATTATTTTTTTAGAACTTCTGTTTTACTTTATTTTACTTTACAGTACTGTATTGGTTTTAGCATACATTGACATGAATCTGCCACGGGTGTACACAAACTCCCAAACATGAACCCCCCTCCCACCTCCCACCCCACATCATCCCTCCGGATCATCCCCATACACTAGCCCCAAGCATCCTGCATCCTGCACTGAACATATACTGGCGATTCATTTCTTACCTGATAGTATACATATTTCAATGCTATTCTCCCCAATCATCCCACTCTCTCCCTCTCCCTCTCTCTCTCCTTCAGAGTCCAAAAGTCCGCTCTAAACATCTGTGTCTCTTTTGCTGTCTTGCATACAGGGCCCTCATTACCATCTTTCTAAATTCCATATATATGTGTTAGTATACTGTATTGGTGTTTTTCTTTCTGGCTTACTTCACTCTGTATAATCGGTTTCAGTTTCATCCATCTTATTAGAACTGATTCAAATGTATTCTTTTTAATGGCTGAGTATTACTCCATTGTGTATATGTACCACCACTTTCTTATCCATTCATCTGCTGATGGACATCTAGGTTGTTTCCATGTCCTGGCTATTATAAATAGTGCTAAGATGAACATTGGGGTACATGTGTCTCTTTCTATTCTGGTTTCCTCGGTGTGTATGCCCAGCAGTGGAATTGCTGGGTCATAAGGCAGTTCTATTTGCAATTTCTTAAGGAATCTCCACACTGTTCTCCATAGTGGCTGTACTAGTTTGCATTCCCACCAACAGTGTAAGAGGGTTCCCTTTTCTCCACACCCTCTCCAGCATTTATTGCTTGCAGACTTTTGGATCGCAGCCATTCTGACTGGTGTGAAGTGGTATCTCATTGTGGTCTTGATTTGCATTTCTCTGATAATGAGTGACGTTGAGCATCTTTTCATGTGTTTGTTAGCCATCCGTATGTCTTCTTTGGAGAAATGTCTATTTAGTTCTTTGGCCCATTTTTTGATTGGGTCGTTTATTTTTCTGGAATTGAGCTGTATAAGTTGCTTGTATATTTTTGAGATTAGTTGTTTGTCAGTTGCTTCATTTGCTATTATTTTCTCCCATTCAGAGGGTTGTCTTTTCACCTTGCTTATAGTTTCCTTTGTTGTGCAGAAGCTTTTAATTTTAATTAGATCCCATTTGTTTATATTTGCTTTTATTTCCAGTATTCTGGGAGGCGGATCATTGAGGATCCTGCTGTGATTTATGTCGGAGAGTGTTTTGCCTATGTTCTCCTCTAGGAGTTTTATAGTTTCTGGTCTTACATTTAGATCTTTAATCCATTTTGAGTTTATTTTTGTGTGTGGTGTTAGAAAGTGATCTAGTTTCATTCTTTTACAAGTGGTTGACCAGTTTTCCCAGCACCACTTGTTAAAGAGATTGTCTTTACTCCATTGTATATTCTTGCCTCCTTTGTCAAAGATAAGGTGTCCGTATGTGTGTGGATTTATCTCTGGGCTTTCTATTTTGTTCCATTGATCTATATTTCTGTCTTTGTACCAGTACCATACTGTCTTGATGACTGTGGCTTTGTAGTAGAGCCTGAAGTCAGGTAAGTTTATTCCTCCAGTTCCATTCTTCTTTCTCAAAATTGCTTTGGCTATTTGAGGTTTTTTGTATTTTCATACAAATCTTGAAATTATTTGTTCTAGTTCTGTGAAAAATACCGCTGGTAGCTTGATAGGGATTGCATTTTTGTTTTGATTTGGTGGATGAATACAGTGAAGAGCCAGGAGTACAGGATACCATATGGCTGATAAAACAGAACCACTGCCAGAAGAAAAGCCCTGCCCTTTGGGATTCTTTATGTTTCTGTGACAACAGTAAGAATCTGAGGAGAATTTTCAGAAAGAATATTGCCCTAGGACAACAAAACCTTCCCAGATAATGGAATTTGTGAGAGGGGCGTCTGCAGTTATCTCACAGACAGTGTGAGAAAACAGGAAGAATACTGAAGCAACACCCTTCAGGTTGGAGGGAATTAAGGTTCGACTAAGATTCCACCACAGAAACCACCCACTTGGGTCCTACATAGAGTTGTCCCCACTGGATACTCTCCTCCTCTCTGTTGGCCTCTTGACTCCACTAGAGCCATGGTAAACTAACCAACGTTGACTTTGAGTCACTCAAATGTCCTCTTGGGAATATCTGAATGGTGTTTTTGTGGTAATTACCTTGCAGAGACTGTTACATATTCCACATCTTTTATTTTTGTCTTTTTCTCCTGGACAAAGTATTTCCCAGACTACCTAAGTAAGGTATGGCCCTGCTCCTGAGTCCTGGGCTAATGGAATAAGGAGGTGATTTGTACAATTTCTGGTTATGGTTCATAAATTTTCTATGTGACCTTGGGACATCATGCTTCTCCCCTCCTATTTATTAAGTGTCAATGCACTAGACAGTCTGAGAAGCCTCATGTTAAGAATGACAGAGCTTCTGTCATACTGTCTTTGAATAATTTTATGTCATGGAGGCCCAAATCAACAAGTAACTTTTCATCCACACTAAGTGGTTTTACAAGTCATCCTGGCCTCTCTTTCCTGAAATGGATACAAGAAATACCAATACAAGTTCCCACTAATTTGCCTCATCACAGGACTATTTACTGAGGGCTAACTCCTATAAGGAGAATTCTCAGGTGGTGCAGTGATAAATAACCCACTTGCCAATGTAGAAGACACAAGAGGTTTGATTGCAAGGTCAGGAAGACCCACTGGAGTAGGAAATGATAACCCTCTCCAGTAGTCTCACCTGGAAAATTCCATGGACAGACGAACCTAGCAGGCTACAGTCCGTGGGGTCACAAAGAGTTAGACATGACTGAGTAATTGATCACACACACACACATACAGAGCTACACACATTCACTACAAGACTGAATGAATGAAATCTGCTCAGTCATGTCCAACTCTTTATGGCACCATGGACTATATGGTCCATGGAATTCTCTAGGCCAGAATACTGGAGTGGGCAGCATTTCCCTTCTCGAGGTCTTCCCAACCAAGAGATCAAACCTAGGTCTCCCACATAGGTGGATTCTTTACCAGCTGAACCACAAGGGAAGCCTGACTAGCCTCAAGATATTGACTATCAACAAGACACCCTGTTAATTGTTTTATGTCTTTTTCTCTCATTCATGTTTTCTAAAGCACTATTTTCAGATAAAATGATTTTTAAAATGACAAAGAGAAGGTGGCAATAGCTTACAGGGAATGGTGTCAGATTCATGATTTTCAAAGAAGAAGATTTAGCATTGGGACCAGGGACCAGGCTTGATAACTCAAGAGCTTTTGTGTAACAGAGTTTTATTAAAGTGAAAAAGGGACAGAAAAAGCTTCTGACATAGACATTAGAAGGGGAAAAGAGAATGCCCCCCTCACTAGTGTTACTAAGGGAGTTATATACTTTTTTAATTAGTTATTACAATAAACAAAAGAATATCTCAAGGTGATAAAAATTTTACCAGACCCACTTCCACAATTTACATTTTAGGATAACAGGATTAGAACTTAACAATAGAAAGATCCTAGCAAATCCACCCCCATAATACACATTCTAAGATATCAAGATAAGTCAGAAGGTTTCCAGGAAAGTTTTCAGGAAGATGTCCTTTCCATTATAGAGAACTGGAATGTTAAAGTAGGAAGTCAAGAAATATCTGGAGTAAAAGGCATATTTGGCCTTGGAGTACAGAATGAAGCAGGGCAAAGGCTAATAGAGTTTTGCCAAAAGAGCAAACTGGTCATAGCAAACACCCTCTTCCAACAACACTAGAGAAGACTCTACACATGGACATCATAATGTTATGTCAATACGAGGTGGTCAATACTGAAATCAGATTGATTATATTATTTGCAGCAAAAGATGGAGAAGCTCTATACAGTCAGCAAAAACAAGACTGGGAGCAGACTGTGGCTCATATCATGACCTCTTTATTGTCAGATACAGACTTAAATTGAAGAGAGTAGGGAGAGCCACTAGCCCATTCAGGTATAACCTGAATCAAATCCCTTACGATTATACAGTGGAAGTGAGAAATAGATTCAAGGGATTAGATCTGATAGACAGAGTACCTGAAGAATTATGGACAGAGGTTCGTGACATTGTACAGGAGGCAGCCTAGTTCTGGTAGGGGTTCTTTTTTCATGGACTTTTTCCTTTTTACCAATAGACTCTTCTGGAATGTTTATCGACACTTTTATTCTTTTCGTTTTTCGTTCCCTCTTTTCCTTTCTATTGGGTAAACTTACGTCTCAAAGTTTCTTATCTTTTCTCTCTGTTCTTTCGCAAGAAGTCCCTAGTTACGTTTCTTTATCTCCTTTTGTTATCTTACCTTTTCTGATCTCTAGAGAAGTTCTTTTAATCTCTATGATTCTCTTGAAAGTACCTTTCTATTTCTGTTTTACTATACTTGTTATTTCCTGTCTTTACCAGGAAAGTCTTCGTTTTCTATAATTCTTCTCCACAGTTCTCATGTATCTTCTGGATATGTTTTTTCTAGAAGTACTGGGCCTATTAGTGCTACTATTCTAGTGAATGAGTCTCGGTCTGTAGGACCTCACGTTTCAGCTCACCCGGAATCCTTCGTAGTGAAACTTGTTTCGATCACCTCCACTACCTTAAGGTCACCTCGATAAAGTTTATAACTTTCCACTACGACACTTTCACGACGTGAATTATACGATCGTGTAAACCTAAACTCAGCAGTAGCCACAGGACTCGAAAAGGTCAGTTTTCATTCCAATCCCAAAGAAAGGCAATCCCAAAGAATGCTCGAACTACCACACAATTGCACTCATCTCACATACTAGCAAAATGATGCTCAAAATTCTCCAAGCCAGGCTTCAATAATACATGAGTGGTGAACTTCCAGATGTTCAAGCTGGTTTTAGAAAAGGCAGAGAAACCAGAGATCAAATTGCCAATGTCCTCTGGATCATGGAAAAAGCAAGATAATTCCAGAAAAATATCTACCTCTGCTTTATTGACTATGCCAAAGCCTTTGACTGTGTGGATCACAATAAACTGTGGAAAATTCTAAAAGAGATGGGAATACCAGACCACCTGACTTGCCTCTTGAGAAACCTATATACAGGTCAGGAAGCAACAGTTAGAACTGGACATGGAACAACAGACTGGTTTCCAAAAGGAAAAGGAATACGTCAAGGCTATATATTGTCACCCTGCTTATTTAACTTATATGTAGAGTACATCATGAGAAGCGCTGAGTTAGATGAAGCACAAACTGGAATCAAGATAGCCAGAAGAAATATCAATAACCTCAGATATGCAGAGAACAACACCCTTATGGCAGAAAGTGAAGAAGGACTAAAGAACCTTTTGATGAAAGTGAAAGAGGAGAGTGAAAAAGTTGGCTTAAAATTCAACATTCAGAAAAATAAGATCATAGCATCTGGTCCCATCAGTTTAGTTCAGTTCAGTTGCTCAGTCGTGTCCTACTCTTTGAGACCCCATGAATCGCAGCACACCAGGCCTCCCTGTCCATCACCAACTCCCGGAGTTCACTCAGACTCACGTCTATCGAGTCCATGATGTCATCCAGCCATCTCATTCTCTGTCGTCCCTTTCTCCTCCTGCCCCCAATCCCTCCCAGAATTAGAGTCTTTTCCAATGAGTCAACTCTTCGCATAAGGTGGCCAAAGTACTGGAGTTTCAGCTTTAGCATCATTCCTTTCAAAGAAATCCCAGGGATGATCTCCTTCAGAATGGACTGGTTGGATCTCCTTGCAGTCCAAGGGACTCTCAAGAGTCTTCTCCAACACCACAGTTCAAAAGCATCAATTCTTTGGCGCTCAGCTTTCTTCACAGTCCAACTCTTACATCCATACATGACCACAGGAAAAACCATAGCCTTGACTAGACGGACCTTAACTTCATGGCAAATAGATGGGGAAACAGTGGAAACAGTTTATTTTTTTGGACTCCAAAATCAGTGCAGATGATGACTGTAGCCATGAAATTAAAAGACACTTACTCCTTGGAAGAAAAGTTATGGCCAAACCAGACAGCATATTAAAAAGCAGAGACATTACTTTGCTGACAAAGGTCCATCTAGTCAAAGCTATGGTTTATCCAATAGTCATGTATGGATATGAGAGTTGGACTATAAAGAAAGCTAAGTGCCAAAGAATTGATGCTTTTGAACTGTGGTGTCAGAGAAGACTCTTGGGAGTCCCTTGGACTGCAAGGAGATCCAAACAGTCCATCCCAAAGGTGATCAGTCCTAAACATTCATTGGAAGAACTAACAGATGTTGAAACTGATACTTCAATACTTTGGCCACCTGATGTGAAGAGCTGACTCATTTGAAAAGACCCTTATGCTAGGAAAGATTGAAGGTGGGAGGAGAAGGGGACAACAGAGGATGAGATTGCTGGATGAGTTTGAGTAGACTCTGGGATTTGGTGATGGACAGGAAGGCCTGGCTTGCTGTTGTCCATGGAGACGCAAAGAGTTAGATACAACTGAATGACTGAACTAAACTGGACTGAACTTTCAGGAAGAGGAATCTATCCTCAGGCAGAATACATTGTTGTTATATAATCCTTAGTACAGAGTTTGAACTGAGTTCTTGGTTAGGTAATCATCAGTTTAGAAAAAAGCGTTTTATGTGACTAAGGTTAAGGAATGTAAAGGAAAAAAAAAAATGTTTGTACTCTACTCCTCCTTGAGAATTCCAGACCCCTATCTCCCCTTCCAGAGTGCCAGACCCCTTTCTCCTCAGGGGCCCCAGACTTCTTATCAACTTGCCTAAGAATTGACTCTCTCAGTGGCAAACTTATTTCTTTGTGTAAGTCCTTGACCTCTGATAGAGGTGTCTGGTGTAGTTCGATATTTTAATAAATGGAATTTTGTTAGAGCTTCAGGGAAAGCTGAAATTTAGAATTTTCCTTTTAAATGGATTTCTCAAGGAAAAACAACATACAAAAGTAATGATAAATGAAAAATACCACAGCGTCTCTATTAAGTGAATAGTACCTCTTTCCACATCCAGGTCTTTTTGATAAAACTTTTAATAGGTCTGAAGTCTCTCATTTCTTTGTCAACAATGTGGAAGGAGAAAGAAGAATAATGATATAACTATGTGCTTGAATGTTTAATGCAATATAGCTCCTGCTGCTACTGCTAAGTCACTCAGTCGTGTCCGACTCTGTGTGACCCCATAGACGGCAGCCCACCAGGCTCCCCCATCCCTGGGATTCTCCAGGCAAGAATACTGGAGTGGGTTGCCATTTCCTTCTCCAATGCATGAAAGAGAAAAGTGAAAGTGAAGTCGCTCAGTCTGTCCGACTGTTAGCGACCCCATGGGCTGCAGCCCACCAGGCTACTCCGTCCACTGGATTTTCCAGGCAAGAGTACTGGGGTGGGGTGCCATTGCCTTCCCCGAATATAGCTCCAACCACTGCTAAATGTGGCTTATTTACAGTCCTAAATTCTTTCCAAATATCAATAAATCCCTCTTGGATTCTCACAAGCAAGGCAGAAGGGTAGGCAAAAGAAAGTCTTTCTCTCTCTGCTAAAATATAATAAACTTTTTAAAAGAGTTCCATTTTCAATGCTCACTCTTTAAAATTAACCTCTCTTTTAAAACTCCTTCCTTTTAACTTAGGCTCTTTCTAGTTGCCACCAACTTGCTTATTATCACTATGACCTGTAGCCCCTTGACTTACTCCCTAGATGATCCAGCCAATATTTCTCAATGTGTGATTAGAGCACTATTTCTTAATATGTGATTCAGAGCACCTGTGTCAGAATCACCTGGGGGATTCAATACAATGCAGGAACCTGGTTGCACTTCATTCTCACTGAATTAGTGAATCTACCATGGGGCCAGGGAAATCTTTATCAAACACAACAGGTCTAGATTCATACCTGGTATGAAACATGAGAATGTGAGATCCAGGCCATTTCAGGCTATAAGCAGCATGGTACCTCACCCTGCCTCTAGAGTATACAGAAGATTGTGTTCACTATACCTCAAAACCCCAAAAATCAAGCTAATTGCCAGCTCTGGGAAGTCCTCATTTTCTGTATTCAATACTCTCTCCTAAGTCACATGTTATTGCTAGAAATTTGCAGAAATTCTGCTAATCTAAGAGATGGCAAATACTTGCTTTCAAAACTTGGTTAGTTTGTGTGGCCTTTTGATTACTTACTACCTGCCTCTCAGAATCCCTCAAAAAGACTCTTCCAAACTTTCACCATCCTCATCTCAAATCTTCATGCCCATCCTTCATGTTCTTATTCTCATCACATAAAATTGGTTGCTGATAGAACTGTGTGAGAACATTGACCTTCCTCTGCCTCTCAGCTATCTCTGCTGTAAGCTCTCTTTTTGTCAACTCACAAATCTGAGAAACAAATTTCATTCTTTCTTGCCAAATCCAGCACTTCTACCTTTATCCTTGGATATCCTTCCCTTTTGATAGATGCCTCAGCTCCTTTTACTGGTCCCTTCCCCATCTTTCATGGCATGTTGTGTCCATTCCCTAGAGAAATTGTTCTTGCCATTCCTTATAAACATGTCTTCCTTCAGCTAGCACACTGTGCTCCTTTCATCACCAAATATTGTTGTAGAATATTATGTCCTCACACCTAATTCCTCTTTCCTTCACTTACCTTTAGAAATTTGCAGTATTTTTCTCCACAGTCATCAGAGGGAAATTGTTCTCAAGGAACCAATGGTTTCCTGTGATATTCAGTGGTGGTTTCTTGCTTTCAAACTCTTTGTAGAATTTGATGCTGCTACAGCCCCTTCCTTCTTTCAACTTTTTAGTCCTTTGGTTCCATGGCACAGGACATCCCTAGTCCTTCTCTGTCATCTCTATTTCTTCTTTACTACGCTCCTCCTCATCTTAAATGCAAATGCTTCTCATAGTTCTGTCCTCAGCTCCCAGGCTGTCACTGAGGGAAGATGTTGACACAGTAGAGAATCAAAATTCTCATGTATGAGGCATTTTGCTGGGAATGAGCCAAGGATGCTGTGTACTCAGGGCAGAATCATGTTCCCAAGTCTTTGGAGAGTTCTTCTGCTGAACTTGAACGATGAACAGGAACTATGGAAGGATTTCCGGGAGAGCAAACCAAAGGAAAGACAGCAACATATAAGAAGATGGGTTCAATGTCTTTAAATTTTTTTGGTTAACTTGTACTCTTTTAAAGCCCTAGATACACGTTCTTCAATCTTTTGTAAAAATGAGTTTCTCCTTAAAAAAGAAAAAAAGGAAGGAAATAAAGGAGGAGGAGAAATGGGGGAGGAAGGGAGGAAAATTGTGAAACCAATCCTGATGCCTTCTTTGAAGAGCATGGACATTGTCTGAAGTAAATCAAAGTTCTTACATATATTTTCATTACTTTTTATTATGCTTAGGAAATTTTTAAAGTTAATTTGTATTGGAGTTGTTCTATTAATTTTTATTGTCCAGCAAAGTGAATCAGTTTTCCATATATGTATATCCCCTCTTGGTTGGATTTCCTTCCCATTTAGGTCACCACAGAACACTGAGTAGTTCTCATTGCTCTACAGAAAGTTCTCATTTGTTCTCTATTTTGTACATAGTAGTGTATATATGTCAATCTCCATCTTCCAATTCATCCCATTCCCCCTTTCCATTACTTTTTATATGGAATCAAACCTTACAAAATAGCAATTTCTCTCTTGTTTTCTTACATAGAAGAGATATTAAAAGGTTTAAATGCCATTTATCAAGGTAAACCAACATATTTTCCTCCTTATGGCACGAGAACTTATGAAAAAATAAATTTCCAACAACATCCTCAGAGGTATTATTATGTAGGTGTTTATTTGCTATTGAAATGACAAGCCACAAATCTCTGATCCCCTTATTCTTTTTCATTTAAGGTGGAATAAACAGAACACATCACCACTGATGGAAAAAATATTTTGGCGGACTCTTCTTTCTCATCTCTCTGTTAGCATCTTAATACCATTCAGACTGAGTTCAAGAGGGTCACTTTTTAATAAATGTAGGAACATGTACAGGCTTTTATAAATAAAACTAAGCCATTCTGCCTTTTGATAGCTTGCTTATGTTTTACAAAGATTTTTTTTCCTTCCTATACCAATCACATTCTTTCCTTTTATTTTTCTCAGTCCCAACCTCACAACATAATAATGGATCAAGCTTATTCCATACCATGTAATACCTTGCACTATTTAAGTATTTGTTTTAAAAAGGCATCACCTTAAAATAGAGCAGAGGGAGAGGAAAGTACAAAAGATCAATTCTGTCCCTTAATATCATTAATGGAAAGATTTATGGTCACTAAAAGTGGTGTATTGCCAACAATAGCTCTGGTGAAGCTACATCTGTTTATCCTAATGTGTAAGGAGCAGGATATGTGACAAGGAATGAGAATATGCCATTTGATTTGCAGTTATTACCTGACTACAAAGACAATGAGTAGGTACATAAATAAAGACAAATCATTATTATAGTGCCACAACCAGACCTCACTGCAAATAGCTGAACCTTGAGTTTTGGCAAACTGAGGTGTCCTGCTCCATAGTAAATGATGTTTTAATACATTCTCTTAATGTCAGGATTTCTCATTCTCAAATAAAATTGCTTAAAAAAAACTTTGGGAGATGGATTGTAAATGTCATTTTTAGTGTGAATTTCCTTTTATAATTTTGTAAAATAGAATCATATAATAATGTCTTCTCTCTCAAGGAATTTTTTACTTTTCTGTCCAAATAATTTATTGGTCTGCAATATAGCAGTGTATTTTAAATTCTCTTCATCTTAACAAACAAATAATACATTTCAGGGGGGTGGAAGGCTTCCAGATATTGATTGAGATGAAAGAGTCCCTTTGAAGTTTAAAATTGGTTTTAATATAAGATCTGATGATTTTAAGAAACAGTGTGGGGTTTTAGGAAAATTATAAGATTGTAATACAACACAGATTTGGAGATAAATTTGAATTCTGAGAATCAACAATTGTCAAAGCCAGCATTTGCTATTCTCACTTAATTTCATGAAGGAATTAGCCAAGACATATAAGCATGTCTTTCTTAATGGTACAGTGCTCTAGAAGTGATGCAGATAGAAAAATTGGAAAATAATACTTTTATATCACTCAGCTTATTCATGTGCAATCATTTGTATTCCTCAAATAACTGTTAAATATTTAGACTGGAAAAAATAATTCTAGGCATTTTAGTTAGACAGTAAAATTAAAATATAGAGAAAAAAAATCCATTATGAAATTATTTGCATTAGTCTTTACCCAGCGTGACAGTGGATATCTCATATTCAGACACCAAACTGCCACTTTTTAAATAGTTGCCATGCTCCAGAAACTATGTTAGATGATATATTGGTTACTTGGATGAATGTAAAAGTGTTGGTTGCTCAGTCATGTCCAACTCTTCACTCTATGGACTGTAGCCTGCCAGGCCCCTCTGTCCATGGGATTCTCTAGGCAAGACTACTGGAATGGGTTGCCATTCTATTCTCCAGGGGATCTTCCTGAATCAGAGATTGAACCCAGGTCTCCTGCATTGCAGGCAGATTCTTTACCATCTGAGCCACCAGGGAACCCAGACATGGCTACTGTGCAAAGAAGATCATTTATCCAGAAAAGAAAAATAAAAATTCAAACAAATCACTTTAATTAAGTAATGGACGTGCTGTCAGAGGGCCATCCTGTTTGGGAGCAGAATAGAGAGCATTTAATTCTGCACAGAAAGGGGAAAGGAATTCCGGCCTTACAGGATGAGTAATTGTGAAGCCATTCAAGAGAGGAGAGAGAATTCAAATCAGAGATCATATCCAGAATGAAAGTACAAGAATGATGCTGCTAAGTCGCTTCAGTCATATCTGACTCTGTGAGACCCCATAGATGGCAGCCCACCAGGCTCCCCTAACATGTCTTCCTTCAGCTAGCACACTGTGCTCCTTTCATCACCAAATATTGTTGTAGAATATTATGTCCTCACACCTAATTCCTCTTTCCTTCACTTACCTTTAGAAATTTGCAGTATTTTTCTCCACAGTCATCAGAGGGAAATTGTTCTCAAGGAACCAATGGTTTCCTGTGATATTCAGTGGTGGTTTCTTGCTTTCAAACTCTTTGTAGAATTTGATGCTGCTACAGCCCCTTCCTTCTTTCAACTTTTTAGTCCTTTGGTTCCATGGCACAGGACATCCCTAGTCCTTCTCTGTCATCTCTATTTCTTCTTTACTACGCTCCTCCTCATCTTAAATGCAAATGCTTCTCATAGTTCTGTCCTCAGCTCCCAGGCTGTCACTGAGGGAAGATGTTGACACAGTAGAGAATCAAAATTCTCATGTATGAGGCATTTTGCTGGGAATGAGCCAAGGATGCTGTGTACTCAGGGCAGAATCATGTTCCCAAGTCTTTGGAGAGTTCTTCTGCTGAACTTGAACGATGAACAGGAACTATGGAAGGATTTCCGGGAGAGCAAACCAAAGGAAAGACAGCAACATATAAGAAGATGGGTTCAATGTCTTTAAATTTTTTTGGTTAACTTGTACTCTTTTAAAGCCCTAGATACACGTTCTTCAATCTTTTGTAAAAATGAGTTTCTCCTTAAAAAAGAAAAAAAGGAAGGAAATAAAGGAGGAGGAGAAATGGGGGAGGAAGGGAGGAAAATTGTGAAACCAATCCTGATGCCTTCTTTGAAGAGCATGGACATTGTCTGAAGTAAATCAAAGTTCTTACATATATTTTCATTACTTTTTATTATGCTTAGGAAATTTTTAAAGTTAATTTGTATTGGAGTTGTTCTATTAATTTTTATTGTCCAGCAAAGTGAATCAGTTTTCCATATATGTATATCCCCTCTTGGTTGGATTTCCTTCCCATTTAGGTCACCACAGAACACTGAGTAGTTCTCATTGCTCTACAGAAAGTTCTCATTTGTTCTCTATTTTGTACATAGTAGTGTATATATGTCAATCTCCATCTTCCAATTCATCCCATTCCCCCTTTCCATTACTTTTTATATGGAATCAAACCTTACAAAATAGCAATTTCTCTCTTGTTTTCTTACATAGAAGAGATATTAAAAGGTTTAAATGCCATTTATCAAGGTAAACCAACATATTTTCCTCCTTATGGCACGAGAACTTATGAAAAAATAAATTTCCAACAACATCCTCAGAGGTATTATTATGTAGGTGTTTATTTGCTATTGAAATGACAAGCCACAAATCTCTGATCCCCTTATTCTTTTTCATTTAAGGTGGAATAAACAGAACACATCACCACTGATGGAAAAAATATTTTGGCGGACTCTTCTTTCTCATCTCTCTGTTAGCATCTTAATACCATTCAGACTGAGTTCAAGAGGGTCACTTTTTAATAAATGTAGGAACATGTACAGGCTTTTATAAATAAAACTAAGCCATTCTGCCTTTTGATAGCTTGCTTATGTTTTACAAAGATTTTTTTTCCTTCCTATACCAATCACATTCTTTCCTTTTATTTTTCTCAGTCCCAACCTCACAACATAATAATGGATCAAGCTTATTCCATACCATGTAATACCTTGCACTATTTAAGTATTTGTTTTAAAAAGGCATCACCTTAAAATAGAGCAGAGGGAGAGGAAAGTACAAAAGATCAATTCTGTCCCTTAATATCATTAATGGAAAGATTTATGGTCACTAAAAGTGGTGTATTGCCAACAATAGCTCTGGTGAAGCTACATCTGTTTATCCTAATGTGTAAGGAGCAGGATATGTGACAAGGAATGAGAATATGCCATTTGATTTGCAGTTATTACCTGACTACAAAGACAATGAGTAGGTACATAAATAAAGACAAATCATTATTATAGTGCCACAACCAGACCTCACTGCAAATAGCTGAACCTTGAGTTTTGGCAAACTGAGGTGTCCTGCTCCATAGTAAATGATGTTTTAATACATTCTCTTAATGTCAGGATTTCTCATTCTCAAATAAAATTGCTTAAAAAAAACTTTGGGAGATGGATTGTAAATGTCATTTTTAGTGTGAATTTCCTTTTATAATTTTGTAAAATAGAATCATATAATAATGTCTTCTCTCTCAAGGAATTTTTTACTTTTCTGTCCAAATAATTTATTGGTCTGCAATATAGCAGTGTATTTTAAATTCTCTTCATCTTAACAAACAAATAATACATTTCAGGGGGGTGGAAGGCTTCCAGATATTGATTGAGATGAAAGAGTCCCTTTGAAGTTTAAAATTGGTTTTAATATAAGATCTGATGATTTTAAGAAACAGTGTGGGGTTTTAGGAAAATTATAAGATTGTAATACAACACAGATTTGGAGATAAATTTGAATTCTGAGAATCAACAATTGTCAAAGCCAGCATTTGCTATTCTCACTTAATTTCATGAAGGAATTAGCCAAGACATATAAGCATGTCTTTCTTAATGGTACAGTGCTCTAGAAGTGATGCAGATAGAAAAATTGGAAAATAATACTTTTATATCACTCAGCTTATTCATGTGCAATCATTTGTATTCCTCAAATAACTGTTAAATATTTAGACTGGAAAAAATAATTCTAGGCATTTTAGTTAGACAGTAAAATTAAAATATAGAGAAAAAAAATCCATTATGAAATTATTTGCATTAGTCTTTACCCAGCGTGACAGTGGATATCTCATATTCAGACACCAAACTGCCACTTTTTAAATAGTTGCCATGCTCCAGAAACTATGTTAGATGATATATTGGTTACTTGGATGAATGTAAAAGTGTTGGTTGCTCAGTCATGTCCAACTCTTCACTCTATGGACTGTAGCCTGCCAGGCCCCTCTGTCCATGGGATTCTCTAGGCAAGACTACTGGAATGGGTTGCCATTCTATTCTCCAGGGGATCTTCCTGAATCAGAGATTGAACCCAGGTCTCCTGCATTGCAGGCAGATTCTTTACCATCTGAGCCACCAGGGAACCCAGACATGGCTACTGTGCAAAGAAGATCATTTATCCAGAAAAGAAAAATAAAAATTCAAACAAATCACTTTAATTAAGTAATGGACGTGCTGTCAGAGGGCCATCCTGTTTGGGAGCAGAATAGAGAGCATTTAATTCTGCACAGAAAGGGGAAAGGAATTCCGGCCTTACAGGATGAGTAATTGTGAAGCCATTCAAGAGAGGAGAGAGAATTCAAATCAGAGATCATATCCAGAATGAAAGTACAAGAATGATGCTGCTAAGTCGCTTCAGTCATATCTGACTCTGTGAGACCCCATAGATGGCAGCCCACCAGGCTCCCCCATCCCTGGGATTCTCCAGGCAAGAATACTGGAGTGGGTTGCCATTTCCTTCTCCAATGCATGAAAGTAAAAAGTGAAAGTGAAGTTGCTTAGTCGTTTCTGACTCTTAGCGACCTCATGGACTGCAGCCTACCAGGCTCCTCCATCCATGGGATTTTCTAGGCAAGAGTACTTGAGTGGGGTGCCATTGCCTTCTCCGACAAGAATGATACTGCATGGCATTTTCAGTAAAGTGTAATGAGTATTTGAAAGATGGAATGAGGCAGGAGGTGAATGGCCCCACCTCCTCCACCCCTAGAGTAAAGCCACTGGAGATGCATTCCTTGTGGACAGAAACTCCAAGAAGAAAATGCATGTGTGTTAAGTCACTTCAGTCATACACAACTCTTTGTGAGGCTTCTCAGGTGTCTCAGTAGGTAAAGAATCTACCTGCAATGCAGGAGACACAGGATTTGCGGGTTTGATTCCTAGATTGGGAAGATACCCTGGAAGAGGGCATGGCAACCCACTCCAGTAACCTTGGTTAGAGAATCCCATGGACAGAGGAGCATGGCAGGCTTCAGTCCATACAACTGCAAATAGTTGGACAGGACTAAAGTAACTGAGTATGCACACACAGAGAGAATGTAGTCCACCAGTCTCCATCCAAGGGATTCTCCAAGCAAGAATATTGAAGTGGGTTGCCATGCCGTCCTCTAGAAGATCTTCCCAACCCAGGGATCGAACTCACATCTCTCACGTCTTCTGCACTGGCAGGCAGGTTCTCTACCACTAGCACCAAAGCAGGCCAAAAAAGGGGAGAATGGGCAAACCTGCTAGACCACATATTTCTCATTGTCAAAGTCAGGAGACCTTCCTGACCACATACACAGAAAGGCTCCTTCTAAAAATGATGCTGAAGGGGAAGCTCCAATATTTTGGCTACCTGATGTGAAAAGCTGACTCATTGGAAGAGACCCTGATGCTGGGAAAGACTGAAGGCAGAAGGAGAAGGGGATGACAGAGGATGAGATGGTTGGATGGCGTCAGTGACTTGATGGACATGAGTTTGAGCAAACTCCAGGAGATGGTGAAGGATAGGGAAGACAGGTGTACTGCAGTCCATGGGGTCACAAAGAGTCGGACACAACTGTGTGATTGAACAACAAAAAGAAAAAAAATGACGAAGAACCTATTTAAATTGTACACACATCATTTCCGTAAATTTTAAAACTCTGCAGCACTCTATTCCCTACTTTATGGAGAAATTTGAAATTCATAGAAACCAAGTAACTTGCTCAAGTTTCATGGTTTTAATGGTACCTGAGTTGGAACCACACAGTGGCTGCTTCCACTGAACATCTGTGCAGTTGCTGTCTTTCTACCTGCCACTGTTTTGTTGAGTCTTATGGCTGCAGAGATCAGGAGCTGGGGTTAGGGGGTACTTCACAGAGGATGTCCCAAGTAAATGAAGTATTACAGTTGAGTAAGAACTGAAAATACAAATATATTGTATATATCTATATATTTGTGTATATATATATGTGTGTGTGTGTGTGTGTGTGTATACAGTCAAATGGAGGGGGAGTTTGCTAGAGAAAATAAATATCCAGTGCAAAGTTAAGCCAAATAAAAAAGACACACAGGGAATAGAAAGCCCAGTTTTGAGGGGTAATGTTCATAGATGCTTTTGAGGAAATGGAGGGAGAAGGAGAGGAAGTCAGCACATGCCCAACCTAGTAGGGCTTTATGTGTCATCCTGTGGTATGATTTATCCTTTTCAGAGCCATGGGCCATCATTAAAATTTTTTGAGCTGGAGAATGATACAGCTGATCCTTGCCTAACACAGGTTTGAACTACATGGATTTTTTACTCTGGCAAGTTTTGTTCCCTGAGCCCCCTCATTCTTCAAGGGTCAACTGTAATCAGATTGAATTTTTTTTTTTTTTTTTTTTTTTTTTTGGCCACACCAGGCAACATGTGGGATCTTAGTTCCCTGACCAGGGATCAAATTCATACCCTTTGCATTGAAAGCAGGGAGTCTTAGCCGCTGGACCACCAGGGACCTCCCAGATTTGGATTTATAAGAGCTAACTCTGGTGACAGTATAGAAAGAGCAAGGCTATAGATATGTGATGAGTGAAAGAACCAGCAAGGGATTTTGAAGGAAAGAGTGGTTGTACAGAAATATTTGGATCTAAATGTTTCTTAATTTTTCCAAAGGTCACCACCACCCCCAGGACCTTCATGATCTCTGGCACCCTCCTGTTGCCTTATAACAGTAGTCATTGTATTTATTCTAGCTAGAACTTTCTTTCTGAACAGAGAGTAATTTATTTCCTTTTAAAAATTTTTTCTTTATCAACTTACGTGTATCACTTTTTACTATTTAACATGATACTACTTTCAATTTGCATTTTATTAACAGCAAAAACATTTTCTAAGCCACTCCTCAATTGAAAAGTGTCTTCCTAAAGTTAGAAGTTAATGACACTGAATTTTGTTTTATGATAATTAAAGGAAACCAAACAAGTGAAGGGTGCCTTGTATTCCTGAATTATCTCACAGTTGAACTTGGGAATTTTTGCCAAAAATGTTGTATTCAGATGTGCATCAAACAGCTTTAAACTCATGCTGTGTCTCAATAGTGGACCATAATGTCTGCAGTTGCATTAATGATCTTAAAAATCTTCTAATGATATAAATTGCATCATTTTATTTCATTTTAACTTTAGTGTTAAATGTTCAGGAATTCAATGTAAACATTTCAACTTTCTAAAATTTTATTACTTTATTTGACATTTATTTATTTATTTATTTATTTTTATTTTATTTTTTTTGTATTTATTTATTTTTTTACACGAACTCCCAAACATGAACCCCCCTCCCACCTCCCACCCCACATCATCCCTCCAGATCATCCCCATACACCAGCCCCAAGCATCCTGCATCCTGCATTGAACATAGACTGGCAATTCATTTCTTACATGATAGTATACATATTTCAATGCTATTCTCCCAAATCATCCCACCCTCTCCCTCTCCCTCTCCTTCTCCCTATGACATTTATTTATATTATACCAGAAAACTCAAAATATAGAAGCGTCCCAGGCCTCTTTTTCAAAATCTAAGAGACTTTCTCAGCATGTTCATTCAATATCCAGGTATGAAATACCATATAGTATTTCTAAGCATTAAATCTACAGCCATTCATTTTTTTAAAATCATATTTAGTGTGGGCCAATCTGTATTTAATCATTGAGGGTAGGTATACATGGCTCATGATGAAATCGATTGGGGTGATCTACAATACATAATGGGGTTCCCCTGGCAGCTTAGCTTGTAAAGAATCTACTTGCAATGCAAGAGACCCCAGTTAGATTCCTGGGTTGGGAAGATCCCTTGGAAAAGGGATAAGTTACCCATTCCAGTACTCTTGGGCTTCCCCTGTGGCTCAGAGAATACAGAATCCTCCTGCAATATAGGAGACCTGAGTTCAGTCCTTAGGTTGAGAAGATCCCGTGGAGGAAGGCATGGAAATCCACTAGAGTATTCTTGCCTGGAGAATCCCATGGACAGAGGAGCCTGGTGGGCTATAGTCCATAGGGTAGCAAAGAGTCATACACAATTGAGCAACTAAGCATAGCACAGGACATGATAAATAATGGATTTCAAAAATTGAAATACAATAAAATGGATTAGAAAATAAAAGAGTGTCTGAATGAGTGAGTGAAAGTTGCTTACTCACGTCCCACTCTTTGCGATCCCATGGACTACACAGTCCATGGGATTCCCCAGGCCAGAATACTGGAGTGGGTAGCCTTTTCCTTCTCCAGGTGATCTTCCCAACCCAGGGATCAAACCCAGGTCTCCACATTGCAGGGAGATTCTCTACCAGCTAAGCCACAGGGAAGCCATCAAAGAGTAAATATAATATTCACCCACAGAGTAAATATTGTCTTTTAATAATTTAGTTTCAACTATATTTGTGAGGGGAAGAGGAGGTACATTTGTTTGAACAGTAAAATGTACCCTTTCCTGAACATTAGATTCTTAAGAAAAGTTTGTAGAGCTCTTATCTAAGTTAGTGAATTCATCAATATACCTATACACACATATATGTGTATATATATATATATATATACACATATAACTGGACATGGAACAACAGACTGGTTCCAAATAGGGAAAGGAGTATGTCAAGGCTGTTTATTGTCTCAATAAATATTGCTTATTTAACTTATACGCAGAGTACATCATGAGAAACGCTGGGCTGGAAGAAGCACAAGCTGGAATCAAGATTGCCGGGAGAAATATCAATAATCTCAGATATGCAGATGACANCCAAATAGGGAAAGGAGTATGTCAAGGCTGTTTATTGTCTCAATAAATATTGCTTATTTAACTTATACGCAGAGTACATCATGAGAAACGCTGGGCTGGAAGAAGCACAAGCTGGAATCAAGATTGCCGGGAGAAATATCAATAATCTCAGATATGCAGATGACACCACCCTTATGGCAGAAAGTGAAGAGGAACTAAAAAGCTTCTTGATGAAAGTGAAAAAGTTGGCTTAAAACTCAACATTCAGAAAACGAAGATCATGACATCTGGTCCCATCACTTCATGGGAAATAGATGGGGAAACAGTGGAAACAGTGTCAGACTTTATTTTTTGGGGCTCCAAAATCACGGCAGATGGTGATTGCAGCCATAAAATTAAAAGACACTTATTCCTTTAAAGGAAAGTTATGACCAATCTAGATAGCATACTCAAAAGTAGAGACATTACTTTGCCAACGAAGGTTCATCTAGTTAAGGCTATGGTTTTTCCAGTGGTCATGTATGGATGAGAGAGTTGGACTGTGAAGAAAGCTGAGCACCGAAGAATTGATGCTTTTGAACTGTGGTGTTGGAGAAGACTCTTGAGAGTCCGTTGAACTGCAAGGAGATCCAACCAGACCAGTCCATCCTAAAGGAGATCAGTCCTGGGTGTTCATTGGAAGGACTGATGCTAAAGCTGAAGCTCCATATTTTGGCCATCTCATGCGAAGAGTTGACTCATTGGAAAAGACCCTGATGCTGGGAGGGATTGGGGACAGGAGGAGAAGGGGATGACAGAGGATGAGATGGCTGGATGGCATCTCCGACTCGATGGACATGAGTTCGGGTAAACTCCAGGAGTTGGTGATGGACAGAGAGGCCTGGTGTGCTGCGATTCATGGGGTCAAAAAGAGTTGGACACAACTGAGCGACTGACCTGATATATATATATATATATATATATATATATATATACACACACACACACACATATAAGTATATATAATTTTATCCTCAAAAGAGCTTAGAACTTAGTAGAGAAAAGACATTTAAACATAAATTATAGTGTAGAGCAATGTATGAAGATGTGGCACAAAGTGCAGAGGAAGCATAGGATTTGATTCAATCTCTTTGTGCTAGGAAAGAGCCTGACTTTGTTTTTCCTTTTCTTCCCCCCTCCTTTCCCTCCCTCCCCCTCTTCTCTCTTTTTCCCCTTCTTCTATTAAAAAAGAAAGGCCATCTTGCCCTAAATTTTCAAAAAATAAACTGCCTACCCTTTATTCCTTGAGAGGGTCCTCACACATTTCAGCCTGCATTCCACTAAGAGCAATATTTTAAAAGAATTATCTTTCCCAGGAATGTAACCCGACAGATGAAAGTTCAGAAGGCAGATATCTCATACATACAATAAAAGCCTTCCTCCTCCAAGCTGATAATTTTTTCTGGCCAAATATCTTTAGCTCTACCACATCTAGAGATTCAACTGCTCCCTCTGTTATCTAGATCTTCACAAATTCCAGGGTTTCAAGGTGTTTCTAAAGTATCATTTAAATAGTTCATGTATTTCAATTATTTCTTAGTTAATGCAAACATAGACTCCTTTTTCTGTATTTATTACTAGGTTTAGCATTTAATGAAAAATTGATCAACAAAAGAAACAGAATTCCTGCCATCAAGGGATTTACTCCCTAGTAGCCAATAATACTTTAAGTGCATACTATTATGCATAAATATATAATTATGTACTATCTTATGAAATGTAGAAGGCTAAAAGAATATTTCTGGGATGATCAAACTTAAATTTGGGGTGGAATTCACACAGGCTCTTACCAAAACCATCATCTTTGACTGAAATTGAAGGCTGTGTTAGGAGCAAATAGAAAGGTGGATGATGGAGGGAATAGTGAAGAGGAAGGCGTAACTGGTAGAGGAAAGGATATCCGTGATGTATATTTGAAGACCCTGAGGTGGAAACTGGTGCATTTCAGGAGCTGCAAAACTGGCCATGGTAGGAACCAGGAAGAGACTAAGGAGAAAAACAACACAATGTACACCTGGAGATGAAGGGACACAGGGACTAGGCGGGATAGGACCTTTCGTACATATCCAAGATTTGGGATTTTTGTTCTGAGCAATGGGAAGTCATTAAAGGGTTTTGAATAACCAGATTTGTGAAAACAAATGCAAAATATGAGATGTACCTGACATCTTTTCTTTATAGTAACCTCATTGCAGAGACATTATTTGGCTTTTGGCAGCTATGCCCAGTCATATATTTATAGGTTCTTAGTTCAAAACAATGCATGAAACTTCATGCACACAAATTTTTTGAAGATATCATTTAAAGAGATTATTTGATGCCTCCCATAAACAGTAATAGCATACTTTGTAGTAAAGTAAATGGTGTTCAATTGAGAGTACTGTATTTGGTTTGTTTATTTGTACTCATTGGCTCACTGATTATTATCACAAGATGATATATTGAACATGTCTTCCTTATCGCTCTCATTGTTTGTTTTTTTTTCTTACTCAAGGTGATTTCTAAATACCAAAGTGCACAACCAAAGAAAACAACTTCATTTCATTACCAACTCACATTTACTTTTTCTTCTTTCCTCAAAAGTGATTTCCCTAAAATTCTCCACAAAATAAATTTTAATTTTCAACCCTCAACTAATATAAATAAATGCTAGTTTTATCAAAATTAATGGAAATATGGAAAACCCACTGAAATAAGACTATTTTAATTATTCTCACTTTAAAATTAAAACCTACCAAGTATATTTATCTCTGAAAGGTAGTTTGAGAAAAAAGGAGAGACAAAGGAGAAAAGAATGAAAGGTTGAATGATATTCAAACTTTAAAGGAACAAATTTTCACAAAACAAAACAAATCATAAATCAAAGTTGTAAAGATAACTGCAGTTATATAGTTTAACCTCCCTCCAAATAATCTCTAATTTTTTGGAGACTGGGTCTGGGAAGAGAGACAAAAACAAAAACTCACAGACATGCAGTCATAATTCTGCTGGAAGAAACATGTTTTATTACTTTGTTTTCATTTGGAGACATTTATACAAATTTCACAAGAAAAATATTATCTTTTATTTCAAATACTCATTTATAAGAGAATAAAAACATTCTTCCACTAAACCACTAGCTCATTGTATTATGTATAGTTGCATTGTAAAGGAATGTGAATTGAAAACATGTTTCTGCATGCTAGGTTTAGGTTGCCCTTTATGGATCTAAATTTCAGGTATGTGGGTGCTGCATTTGTGAGTTGCAGTGAAAGCTCCAGTATTACAATGTCTAGAGAAAAGGAATTTGGCTCCTCTAGGGCTCTCCCACAATGGCAGCTTTAAACCCAAGTTGACATTTAACAGAAACAACTAAGAGGCTGGAAAAGACCATCCTCTGAAACTGTTCTCATAAATAAATGTTAAGTATGTGAATATTGTGATGTTGAAATCTGTATTAAGCTCTATTATAGAAAAATGACCTGATCTTGATAGTTACCAGATTAAAAATGTGCTCTCAAGCTAATGAAAAGCATCATAGCTATAGTGACATTTGCTTTCTCTTGCCTTCTGTATTTCTTCTTCTGGCACAGTGAAAGAACCTTGTTTCTTCATGGTCCTCACTTACCTGAAGGAATCTTTTCTCCTCCCTGTAAAGTGAACTGGAGGTAAAGATTTATTTTTTCTTAAAAAAAATATATACAGATATGTGCATATACACACATGTACATACATATATGTGCATATGTACACACATACATGGGATTCCCTGGTGGCTCAGTGGGTGAAGAATCCTTCTGTGGTGCCAGAGATTCAAGTTCGATCCCTGGGTTGGGAAGATCCTCTGGATGAGGGCAACCCAGTCCAGTACTGTTGCCTAGAGTATCCCACGGACAGAGGAGCCTGGCTGGCTGCACAACATAGGGTTACACAGAGTCAGACAGGAATGAAGTGAATAAGTAGCATATATACATGTTGACTTTTTTATTTGTTTCTATTCAAAACTTTTCTAGAGGAACTCATAAAGTTCTAAAAAGAATACTGTAGTGAGAGTCCAGAGATGCCTCACTGTGTCATAAGCTGGGTGTCCTCAGTGGGTCAACCATAAAGAATTTGCCTGCAATGCAGAAGACACAGGTCCAGTCCTTGGGTTGGGAAGATCTCCTAGAGAAGGAAATGGCAACCCACTCCAGTATTCTTGCCTTGGAAATCCCATAGACAGAGGAGCCTCATGGGCTACTCTCCATGGTGTTACAAAAGAATCAGGACATGGCTAAACAAACAACTAAGCAAAAACAACATGTCACAAGCTAAGTCCAGGACTCTGACTTGACCAAGCCATTAAATTAAAATGCATCCAGGTAGTGTTAGGCCTGAGTTGGGTCTTGCTTCCCTGAAATTGACTATTGAACTCCACAGTGAAGAATAAAAGACATTCCGTTTTCCACACACCAACTGCAAACAGAACAACTGTTATTAGAATTTATACATTCCCTGTAATTATGTCATTCCTCTTGTTATAAGCAAGAGGAACACATGAAGACATAAGGAGATTTTGGGGAAGAGAGAAAGCTGACCAGCCTTCTCTGGTGGCTTAAAGAAACCTCCTGCAATACAAGAGATCAGAATTCAATCCCAGGGTCAGGAAGATCCCCTGCAGAAGGGAATGTCTACCCACTCCAGTCTTCTTGCCTGGGAA
The DNA here is from genome assembly GCA_006410675.1 of Oreotragus oreotragus. NCBI lineage: Eukaryota > Metazoa > Chordata > Mammalia > Artiodactyla > Bovidae > Oreotragus > Oreotragus oreotragus. The sequence goes on along the minus strand of SJYX01024467.1, from coordinate 335,815 downwards.
ATCCCATGGACAGAACAGCCTGGCGGGTAATGGTCCATGGGATTGTAAGAAGTTGGACACAACTGAGTGACTAAGCACACACAACACGAAAGCTTACCAAAGTAAGCACAGACAGGTCATCCTGTTTCCTTATATTCCTTTAGAAGAGGCAAGATTCTTTCTTTCTATAAAGTTTTGGGTCAAGGACTAGGGAAAATTAAGTTTGCAGAACTGCAAAAATTTTTTCCCTCTACTAGTCGGGGAGGAGTGACCACATTCCATCTGGTATTGAGCAGTAGAGGAAAGCATCCTAGCATGATGTTAGGGACACTGAAAGCAGGACAGTCCAGATCACTTCATTGTAAGTGAGCAGTCCCTAAGTGACATACAAACTGAATCCCGCATGAGACCATAGGTCTAGGGGCTTACATGGAGAATAACACAACTGGTGGCCACAACCTTGTCTTGAATGAACACAGCAGGGGAGCAACATGATGGTGACATGGAGGAATGTGATGCAATGCCACTAACCAAAGCAAACTCATGAATTTTAAGACTCCAACAGTTACTGAGGTTTTGTATTGTGATTCATTCAGTACATAGTACATTTAATCTTTGTACACATACACACACACACACACACACACACACACAAACCCACCTATTGAAACTGAATTGTTACCAATTATTTACAGATAGAAGTAGTGAGGCACAGAGAAATGACATAACTTGTCTATGGTCACACTGCCAGTACCTGCTAGAGGTGGGGCCTAACCTAGGCAGTATCTCTTCTGAAACATGGTTAAACTATGTTAAGTAATGCCAATGTTCCTCTTCACTTGAAACCATCCACACAGCTAGACTGTAGTGAAAGGAGAATAGGAGGAACATTTTCAGTTGATTCGTTTTGAATTTTCCCAATGAGAAGAATAAATGCTTAGAAATAAAAGTCTGCTTTAATACCCGATGTATTTTAAAATATATAGAATTAGGATAAGATGCTGTCATACTTTTCCAATAACTTGCAGAGAAATATAGATTTAATAGAGCACAAGTATTGGTGTTCATGGGGGAAAAAATGAAGCCATTTCATATTTCTACTCTCCTAAATTGATACTCCTCAATAATCTGGTTATAAACAGCTGTCTTACTTATAAAATGAGGCAGCTTTGAACACAAATTTTGTAGTGAGCAAACTGGGTTTGAAATAGGGATGTTTGCACTTCTCTCTTAAATAATTCAGGTTCCTCATGGTAAAATGAATATAATAAAACCTAGTCATCAATATTGTCATAAGAGGTAAATGAGACAGGGAACATAGATTATGCTACTTAAATGATAAGGCCTCATTTCAGTGGCATTAACAGTCTAGAACATTATTTTCTATTTATGCAAAATTCTTAGATATTCAGGTTTAGCGAGTGTCTCTCCATCATCAGAGAACTAGACTGAACATAGCTAAGTCAGTAAGAGAACAAACAGAGAGAGAAAGGAAAAGAAGAATTGCACACGGCAGGTTTTGTTAGCAAGGCCCACAATGGTGAATCACATCTGTTAAGTTCATAGTCAACATGACTGTACTCACCTCCAGGAAATACTAAGAGATATAATCTGTGTGCTTAAGAATGAAAAAAGGAGGATGTGGATAGATGACAGCTTTTGTCAAATGTACCTAAAATACTTAGCAGACTGCCTGACACAAATGCTATCTCTCAAAGCCCTAATGGGTTTAAGTTCTAAGAAGTAAAATGGAAAATTATTTTAATTAAGCCGCAGATAGCAACATTTCTTGTAAACAGGACACTGTGAGCACTGTGATAAATTTTACTCAAAGATAAGTACACACACACTGAAGGGAAGGATGATAATTATTTCCAGAAAAATATTAGTTTTAACGTTATATAATTCCTTCCTCCGAGAACTGGTGAAAATAGATATTAAAATTTGAAAACAGGAGAGAAACCAGGAAAAAAAAGACTTTCATGAGAAAAAAAAAATTGTTAGGCAACAAGGACCTACAATAACAACAAGGACCTAGCATTACAATATTTTAATAACGTATAATTGGAAACAATTTTTTAAATATATGTATCTGTATCTATTTTATATATGTATATATAACTGAATCACTCTGCTATACACCTGAAACTAACACAACATTGTAAGTTAACTGTACTTAAATTTAAAAATGGTTTAAAAATTGTTAGGAAAACATAACATCCACTCTACAAATCTCTTGTAAATTTCTGCTAAATAGCAGATCTATAATGGCATAATATCAACATACACCTTCCACAGTTCTATTTCTGGTCTCTTCAGGCTACAATCTCTAAGGTGCTTACACTGACCTACATCCATTAACTCTCCAGTTTTTTATCTTATATGAAAGACCTAACATCATCCAAGCAAATGTTTAAAGGAATCAAGGGAAATTTACTTATAGTATTTGGTAGGTAACAGAGTAACAGGATAGACCTCATTATGCTCAACAGTGGGTTACTGGGGAAAAAACAAAGGGAAAAAATCAATACAAAAAAAAAAATAGCTGAGGCAACATAATAGGAGGAAAGGAACATAGTTGCTTGGGAGAGAGAAATTTTCTGTAGTATCTCCTTAGAGATTCCCATGAAGTTAAACAAAACATGCACTTTATGAAAATGGAGATAAAGGGTTGACTGATGATATACAGACTGAAACGGAAGGTTAGCTGTCAGATTTAGGGAAGAAACTTAAGGAAACAAATGATGCTTTAGCAAAATGTAAATAATAGAAGAAGCAAGATTTGAAATAAAATATCCAAATGTAGATATGAATTCCCCTGGCTCTAGCTATGCGATGATTTTTCCCCTTTGTGGAACAGGGAAAATAAGTATCATAAATATTTCTCTGTAGCAAGCTGGTGCTTACTCCTTGGAAGAAAAGTTATGACCAACCTAGACAGCATATTGAAAAGCAGACACATTACTTTGCCAACAAAGGTCCATCTAGTCAAGGTTATGGTTTTTCCAGTGGTCATGTATGGATGTGAGAGTTGGACTGTGAAGACAGCTGAGTGCTGAAGAATTGATGCTTTTGAACTGTGGTTTGGGAGAAGACTCTTGAGAGTCCCTTGGACTGCAAGGAGATCCAACCAATCCATTCGGAAGGAGATCAGCCCTGGGCTTTCTTTGGAAGGAATGATGCTGAAACTCCAGTACTTTGGCCACCTCATGTGAAGAGCTGACTCACTGGAAAAGACTCTGATGCTGGGAGGGATTGGGGGCAGGAGGAGAAGGGGATGACAGAGGATGAGATGGCTGGATGGCATCACTGACTCGATGGACATGAGTCTGAGTGAACTCCTGGAACTGATGATGGACAGGGAGGCCTGACGTGCTGCGATTCATGGGGTCGCAGAGAGTCGGACACGACTGAGCGACTGAAGTGAACTGAACTGAACTGTAGCAAGCTGGTCTTAAAGTTTCTATACTATATCTCACAAGGTGGGAGCTTCAAACTTCGATGACCACAATCTAGAATAAAAATGACATTTTACATCATGATCTTAGGCCTCCATGTGTGCGCGCGTGCGTGCGCGCACACACACACACAGAGACAATGACTGTCGTCTAAAGCAATACTGTGTGTAATGCTGTCTGGCATTCTCTCTTTTCTTCTAATTCATTTTAAATAATGCTGATTGAGTTTCATCAATTTGATCTGACAACCTAATGAATCCTGACAACTGCTAAAAGTGTCTATGAATTTCCACTGAAAAAGAATGAATACTGATTTCAAGCTTGACGTTTCTTTTTGTTTTATCCTTCTATGTGTACCTAATCTACTTAGGAGCAGCCCCATATATTTTTTTAAGCTCTGAGAGGATTCCCCTGAGCAATGCTTAATGGGAATTTACCTAGAAAATGTTATTAAGGAGATGGGGGGGGGGGATGTGAGTAGATTCTACCTCATCTCAATCTGTATGCTCTTCAAACCCAGGGAACTCAATAACTGGAGAGGACTAATTAAAGTGGGAGACCAAAAGCTCCTCTTGAGATTCAGCTGAAGGCTAGTGGCAGCCTCTTCTCCTTTTGTCCCTAACAAGAGTGAACATCACCAGCTGAGGTCTCAGACATTTTAACAATTACACTTTCTTAGTCAGAGTGCTGAAAACAGTGCACTGTAATCTCATCCAGTACATTTTAAACTGCAGGATACCTCTACATACTGAATCTTGAAATGGATGTATTATGTCATGACAGCATTTTATAAAAAAAAAAAAAATTAAAGCGAATAGAACAAGAATATCTAATAGCTTTGCAGATTTTATATGCTAATTTTTTCCATTTATGTAGATATATGCCTGTCTAAACATATATATCTATGTATTTGTACATGATATAAGTTATCTTCCTTATAGTAAAAAGCACTATAAACTGTTTTAAGTTATTTCATCATTTCATTTAAGGGGACGTAAAAGGACATGTCTGGCTCTAGATTAGTGATCACATCCTCATGATTATCTGGGTCCTGAAGATCTTTTCTGTACAGTTCTTCTGTGTATTCTTGCCACCTCTTCTTAATATCTTCTGCTTCTGTTAGGTCCATACCATTTCTATCCTTTATTGAGCCCATCTTTGCATGAAATGTTCCCTTGGTATCTCCAATTCTCTTGAAGAGATCTCTAGTCTTTCCCATTCTGTTGTTTTCCTCTATCTCTTTGCATTGATTGCTGAAGAAGGCTTTCTTATCTCTTCTTGCTATTCTTTGGAACTCTGCATTCAGATGCTTATATCTTTTCTTTTCTCCTTTGCTTTTCGCCTCTCTTCTTTTCAGTGCTATTTGTAAGGCTTCTCCAGACAGCCATTTTGCTTTTTTGCATTTCTTTTCCATGGGGATGTCCAGGCTTCTCTGTCCGTGGAATTCTCCAGGTAAGAAAACTGGAAAGGGTTGCCATTTCCTTCTCCAGGGGATCTTCATGACCCAGGGATCAAACCCAGGTCTCCCACACTGCAGGCAGATGCTTTACTGATCTTGTTAGGAGCATATTCAGTTGCTAGACATGCTTCAGAGAAGGGGTTAATCAAGCTGTGGGAAGTGTGTGTTGAAAGAGAAATCAGGTAGAGGAGCTTGGTCTCTGAGCTGGTAATGAGGCTGTCCCCTTTTCCCAAATGGTTCCTTCTAAACATCCAGATGAGGGAGAAAGCCCCCTGGCTCTGAAGCTAGAATTCTCCATTTGGGAGATGAAGGTAAAAGCTTCTACATAGCTCAGAGGACAGCACTGCAATCACATATGAGTAATACGTGAAGAGATGGACAAAAGCCAAATTTAATCACTGAGGTGATTATGATGATAATCCCGTTTTTCTCATCCAGCTCACAATCTAGGAAGACCCTAATCCAAACAGGGTATTTTTCCTTTCCCTGAGGGACCTAAACATTTCCCTGTCTCATTATAGCTGTGTGGAAAATCTGAAGTACAGCTGTTCATTGAACTGTTTCCAATACAATATACAAAGATAGTGTGTTGGCAGACAGGAGATGCCATCAGAGATACTGAATGATATTGTGGATATGCAGTATCAGCTGACTAACTGGAATTGCTTTTTAGGGTAAAGAACCCAGATACTCACATTTCATTTTGCTTATTCAAATTCTGTCCCTTGTCACATCAACAAATCTGTTTCCTGTTCCCAGCAATATTTTGCTTTGATGTGTATGTGAAACACTACAGTGGAAGAACTGGGATATGTCAGAGTGGGTGTCATTTAGCTATTGAAATAAACAGTTAGGAATGTTGTGGAGGAGCACTGGCAGGGAACTGGCACTGGTGAGAGGCTGTTTACACTGGGCTCGCAGGATGGTGGCCTGGGCAACATGATCCACTATTGTCCTTGGCTTGTTTGCTGATACACTATACATTATTTGCTAAGTAAGTTTGCTGTCAGAAAAGTAATACGTCTCATGATTCTAGGTGGGTCTTATCCCCAAATATATTTTATTTGTTTACTTTTATTGTTTATTACTGGGCCTCTCTGGTGGCTCACATGGTAAAGAATCTGCCTGCAATGCAGGAAACCCAGGTTCGATTCCTGGGACAGAAAGATCCCCTGGAGAAGGATATGGCAACCCACTCTGGTATTCTTACCCAGAGAAAGCCCATGGACAGAGGAGCCTGGCTAGCTACAGTCCATGGCATCTCAAAGAGTCGGATGTGACTGAGTGACTCATATACACATTGTTTATTAACCAAGTGCTTATTAATTAAAGCACTTTAAGTGTCCATTATAGATTAGCACAGCACTAGGTGCAGTGGGTGATAATACGGAACAGCCCTGATCACTGAGTCTCAGATCTGGAGGTTATTTCTTCCACAGTATCCAGGCTTCTGCTGGGACATAGTCTGTGTTAAGGAGCTCTCCTTCATAGTGGCTGCTATGATTTTAAATCGTTCTGATAGTTCAGATGTAGTCTCTGCACCTCAGGAAACCTGCTCTCAGGGAGATATTAGATAATGTGCTGTGCTGTGCTTAGTTGCTCAGTCGCGTCTGACTTTTCGAGACCCCATGGACTGTAGCCCACCAGGCTCCTCTGTCCATGGGGATTCTCGAGACAAGGATATTGGAATGGGTTACCACGTCTTCCTCCAGGGGATCCGCCCAACCCAGGGATTGAACCCAGGTCTCCCACATTCATTGCAGGTGGTTTCTTTATCAGCTGAGCTACCAGGGAAGCATATATTAGATAATAAAAACATATTAAATAATAGCCAGTGATACAAGATAACATTTAACTGATGATACAGATATCAGTGCTGTGGGAGTTAGGCCAGCAATAACTGAAGGAAGACCCCCATTTATTCAAGGAAGAGAGAGGGAACACTTACTTGTTGAATTTAGCCATGTGTTTGGGCTAGGTACGTCATTGTATAATCCTAAAAAGGCAATAGCTGAGACTCCCACTTTACAGATGTCATAAACTGAGTCCAAACTGAGATTCAGACCTAGGCCTGTGTGGAATCGAAGGCATGTACTTTTCTCCTCTCTCAAGACTGCCATCTCTCTAAAGTAGGTCCTGTGCTAGATTTTGGAGGTTTCTTAAAATAACTTTTTTCCTAAATATAAAAATATACATAATGTAGAAAATCTGGGAAATATAAAAATCATCTATAATGCAATCACTTAGACAGAGCTATGATTACTAATTTGGTGTACAAACATATACATACATGTATCTATCACATATATTATGCATATATATGACTGTTACTTAACTATATATTATGTTTTTAATGTAAAATCACTATTATTATTTATTATTTTGTTTGTATTTTTCTTTTTTGTATTTTAGTCTTAAAATTTTTTTCTTTAGTTTATTGATCGCACCATGTGGCATGCAGGATCTTGGTTCCCTGACCAGGCATCAAACCCATGCCCCCTGCATTGGGAGCTCAGTGTCTTAACCACTAGACCAACTGGGAATCCCCCTTCTTTTTCTTTTTATAAAATATGGTGTTTATTTTCCTGTCACTAACATTTTCTAAAGCATACCATTTTTCCCCATAAGTAGGATTTTTTTTTAATTGGTAATAAAATCAGCAAACTTTATATGGTAAAAATATCTGAGTCTTTTTACTCGAGGAAGACTTAGCCAAGCCAACTAGTTTATTTGACAACACATTTTTTATTTTACTTTACTTCATCTCATTAATTTACTCTTTCCTCATCAATTACTACTTCTTCTGTTTTCTTTTTTAAACTAAAGCATACCTTTTTAAGTGCTATAAAGAATTCTTCCTTGTGTATGTGTTGTAATTTGTGACCGATCAATTCCTCATTAGAGTTTGAGCTCTTTATAACATTTTGCTGTAAAATATTTATCATATTTTGATAAGCATTTGAAAAAAATTTCAGCCTTATTGAAGTATAATTGACAAAACTGTGACATATTTATAGTGTACATCATGGTGATTTGATATTCAGACAAATGTTGTGCTTTACAGATACTTTTTTTTTTTTTTAACAAACTGAAGGTTTGTGGCGGCCATGCATTGAGCAAGACTGCTGGTATCATTTTTCCAATAACATTTGCTTACCTCGTGTCTCTGTTCCACATTTTGTTGATTCTTATATTTCAAACCCTTCATAAGCAAAAAGATTACAATTTGCTGAAAGCTCAAATCATAGCTTTTTTTTAGCAATAAAGTATTTTTTAAATTAAGGTGTATACATTGTTTTTTAAGACCTATGCTATTGCGCATGTAATATAGTATAGTATAAACATAACTTTTATGTGTTCTGGGAACCAGAAATGCGTGTGACTCACTTGATTGTGATTGACATCTCCTCTATTGCTGTGGCCTGGAACCAGACCTGCAGTGTGTGTGCTTATGTGCCTGTATGTGTACACTGAGAACGGTTTCCCACCATCTGGTTAGCCAACATCCATCACCTCACGTGTGTGTGTGTATGTGAGAGAACATTTAAGTTCTACTCACTTTTCAAATTTCAGTTACACAAGACAGTATTTTCCACTGTAGACACCTGTGTTTCACATTAGATCCTCAGGCCTTATTCAGCTTACAGCTAAAGGTTTGTACCCTTTTTCTATCCTCTTTCTATTTCTCCCACCCCACAGGCAACCACTGTGCTATACTTTCTGTTTCTATGGCTTTGATATATATATTTTTTTAGATTCCACATTTAAAGTGACATCATGCAATATTTGTCTTTGGCTTATTTTGCTTAACATAATGCCTTCAGGTTTCCCCATGTTGTCACAAATGGCAGGGTTTCCTTCTTCATAGCTGAATAATATTTTATTGTATGAAAGTTATGACCGACCTAGACAGCGTATTTAAAAGCAGAGACATTACTTTGCCGACTAAGGTCCGTCTAGTCAAGGCTATGGTTTTTCCTGTGGTCATGTATGGATGTGAGAGTTGGACTGTGAAGAAGGCTGAGCGCCAAAGAATGGATGCTTTTGAACTGTGGTGTTGGAGAAGACTCTTGAGAGTCCCTTGGACTGCAAGGAGATCCAACCAGTCCAATCTGAAGGAGATCAGCTCTGGGATTTTCTTTGGAAGGAATGGTGCTAAAGCTGAAACTCCAGTACTTTGGCCACCTCATGCGAAGAGTTGACTCACTGGAAAAGACTCNACTAAGGTCCGTCTAGTCAAGGCTATGGTTTTTCCTGTGGTCATGTATGGATGTGAGAGTTGGACTGTGAAGAAGGCTGAGTGCCAAAGAATGGATGCTTTTGAACTGTGGTGTTGGAGAAGACTCTTGAGAGTCCCTTGGACTGCAAGGAGATCCAACCAGTCCAATCTGAAGGAGATCAGCCCTGGGATTTTCTTTGGAAGGAATGGTGCTAAAGCTGAAACTCCAGTACTTTGGCCACCTCATGCGAAGAGTTGACTCACTGGAAAAGACTCTGATGCTGGGAGGGATTGGGGGCAGGAGGAGAAGGGGACGACCGAGGATGAGATGGCTGGATGGCATCACGGACTCGATGGACATGAGTCTGAGTGAACTCCGGGAGTTGATGATGGATAGGGAGGCCTGGTGTGTTGCGATTCATGGGGTCGCAAAGAGTTGGACACGACTGAGCGACTGAACTGAACTGAACTGAACACGTCTTTATCCATCTGTCTGTTGGGGAACACTTGTTCCTCTGTCTTGGCTATTGTGAATAGTGCTCCAGTGAACATGCGAGTGCTGATTCCTCTTCGATGTCCTGTTTTCATTTCCCTTGGATGTATCCTCAACTTCCCTGATAGCTCAGCTTTTAAAGAATCTGCCTGCAGTGCAGGAGACCCTGCAGGAGACCCTGGTTCGATTCTTGGTTCGGGAAGATCCCCTGGAGAAGGGAAAGGCTACCCACTCCAGTATTCTGGCCTGGAGAATTCCATGGACTGTATAGTCCATGGGTCGCAAAGAGTCAGACACGGCTGAGTGCCTTTGACTTTCACTGCGTGTACCCAGAAGCACAGTTGCTGGATCATAGCGTAGTTCTGTTTGGAACCACTATACTGTTTTCCAGAATGATTGCACCAGTTTATATCCCCACCATGAGTGCACAAGGATTCCCTTTGCAGCACATTTTCACCCACTCTTGTTACCTTGTTTGAACACTTGTTTCCTTGTTTCTGATGACCGCCATTCTAGGAGGTGTGGAGTGATGTCTCATTATGGTGTTATTTTGCGTTTCCCTAGTGAGCAGTGGTGTTGACTACCTTTTCATGCACCTTTTGTATGTTCTCTTTAGAGAAATGTCTAGTCGGATCTTCTGGTCCTTTGCTATGGAATTCAGTGGGTTCATGTGTTAGAGATTGATTTTTTACCAGGCATAGGATTTATAAGTGCCCTCTTCCATCCTATAGGTTGCCTCTTCACGTTGTTGATGGTCCCCTTTGCTGTGCAGGACTCTTTTAGTTTGATGTAGTCCCAGTTGTTTGTTTTTCTTTTTCATTTGGTCTTTATGATAAACATGTGTATACATTTTTTTGCACATTTCTCTGATAACTTTCTATCAAATATATGTCTGTTTTAAGACTTATTGAAAAACTGCCCTCCAGAGGCAACTTATGCCCTTTATACTTCCACTAGTGGCAATATCATGAGAATACCCAATTTTAGATATTCTCTCCAATACTGACCAGTATCATTAAAAAATAAAAACTCTCCTAATTTGACAGGTGAAAAAAATGACCTCTCATAGCTTTAATTTGCATTTCTTTGACTACCAGACAGAATGAGTGTATATTGGGAGTTTTCATCTGAAGTGATGCCAGTCTTGGATCTCCTTCTAAGAGTCATTATGTATGAAGAGAAGATTAAAGGGCTCCGTCTTATTTACCTTAAATTACTTCATGTCCTATCTTTTGACAGATCTCTGACATCTACATTAGTGGAGAATCAGGGGACATGTCAGCTAAGGAGAAACTGCTCCTGTGGACCCAGAAGGTGACAGCTGGTTACACAGGAATCAAATGCACCAACTTTTCCTCCTGCTGGAGTGATGGGAAGATGTTCAATGCACTTATTCACCGATACAGGTAAATACAGTGGAGCCTCGGGGGCCTGGAGAGGCTGCTTCTCATCTCTTCCTTATAATTAGCTATAATGCCACATTTCCTCTCAGCTGACAATCAGGCTCTGATTCATTTTTTTTCTTTATTTAAAAAAGGAACACGTACTGAACTCCTGCTCTTCTAAGCACTGGGCTCGTATAGCAGTGAAGAAAGCAGCTAAATTCTTCTCCTCGTAGAGCTTACTTTTCAGTGGGGAAAATAGGCACTAACACATAAGTGTATGCTGTCGTACAGGGGTGAGGGCAGTGGAGGGAAGAGAGTGATGAGGGCTGTGGTGTTTTGGGCAGGGTGGTCAGCGGTGGCCTCTCTGATGAGGATCTTGGAGCAGAGTCATGGATGAAGAGTGGGCCATGCTGGCCTCCAGGGTCTGCATGATTCACTTGGAGGAAATAACAATTACAAAGGGCATGAAGTGGGGACTTGCTTGGAGTGGGTGAGGAAAATAGGAATTTTGAATGACAAAAATCAATATTATTGTACTACTAGTGGTCATAACCATGCGTTGGGAAAATTGATACCTTTCCCTTGAAATCCAGCAAACCTGCTATCCTGTAAGTTTAGAATTGGGGAGCCCTGGGTTCCTGGAATGTGATTAACAAGGTGACTAGTGCCCCTCTAAACCTCTTGCTTTCTCTCTAACTCATCCAGTATTTTTCATCTTTGAGTACTTTTAAGAGGGTTTCTTTGTATGAATTCCTATGTGCTTGTAGCTAGGGGCATTTCATATGTCTTGGTGGACTTTTGCAGACCTGATCTGGTAGATATGGAGAGGGTACAGATCCAGAGCAACCGAGAGAATCTGGAACAGGCATTCGAAGTAGCGGAAAGACTAGGGGTCACCCGGTTACTGGATGCAGAAGGTGAGAGCTGACTGGAGTTGGCAGTGTTTGACATACATTCATTATTTCTTCCCCAGTGGGTTCCGTTGTTCTAACAGATTTTTTGCCCTTTGTCTCTCAGATGTGGATGTACCATCTCCAGATGAGAAGTCTGTAATCACTTATGTATCTTCAATTTATGATGCCTTCCCTAAAGTCCCTGAGGGTGGAGAAGGGATCAGTGCTACGGTAAAAGAACATTTTCCTAAAATACCTTCTGGCTCTGATTGCTTTGGGTGGAGTGTATTGATTAGACTGTTTCTTCAGCACTCAGTGTATACAGAGCACTTTTGTGCGGAGCAGACTGAATCCACATCATCTTTATACATGGCTGTTGTCCTTGGTCCATGGGAATGAATGTAGATAGTACTAATTTTGTAGTGTCCAGCATAGGCTATTCTAGGTGTCAGGAAATTGAATCCCGTCTTGAGAGTCCTTGAGGAGCTTTGAAACTGGGACTCTGAGTGTTAAACTGAGCAGCTGTGTCTGTGTCAGTAATTAAAGGAAAGGGCTTTATGTGGTTTGGGGTGGCCTGAGCTACTTTCTCCTGAGCTTGGCTTGCACACTGCTAATCAGGGTATGTGTGGTGTCTACCTTTTGGCAATAGGAAGTGGACGCCAGGTGGCAAGAATACCAAAGCCGAGTGGACTCCCTCATTCCCTGGATCAAACAGCACACAATACTGATGTCAGATAAATCCTTTCCCCAGAACCCTGTTGAACTAAAGGTAAAGTTATGGACTTAAATCATTTTTCATAAATTCACTCTGGGGAGTAAGTCTCAGAGCCCGTTGCTGCTGGCTCCTGGATGAGGTGGTATGAAAACTGGGATGTTTGCGTTCATTCACCAAATATTAATTTTGTAGGCACTTTATAATCAATACATACACTTCAAAGAAACAGAAATTCTGGCCAAGGAGAGAGAAAAAGGAAGAATCGAGGAACTGTATAAATTATTAGAGGTAAGGAAGCTCATCCTTCGCTGAGACCTGGGGTTTGCTGGCAGGCCCTTTGTGACTTTGGTCCCTGCATCTTCTTCCAAACTTCGTTAACAGCAACATTCTCAGGGTGACAAGTCGGGCGTCACTCTCAGGCGGCTCCTGCGAGTTTACGGTAAAGGGGGAGCATCTGCCATCGCTGTTCTTCAAGGGCCTGTTGGCACACATTCATTCAGAAATCTGGAGTTTTGTGAATGTTTTCCTATTTCTCAGGGGAAGACTAATTCTTTCTCTCAGATAGAAAGAAAGAAAAGAGGCTTGCCTTCACATTTTGATTCCTAGAGAATTTGAAGTTGCGGAGATGGGCATTTCCACAGTGGGGATAGGGAGGACAGGAGGATTTATGGAACATGTGTAAGAAATGGAAGGACTTCAAGCAAGTGGTCCTTATTTTAGAGGTGATTTTTTTGTTCTCACCTGAAGGTGAAGTACTGCTAAAATATTCACTTGTCGTCTCTTATTAGACAGTGGGAAAAACTGCCGAATGGCTAGGCAAAGAAGCAGGAAGTGATGGACGAGGCATAAATTAAAACTGGGGCCTGAGGGCATGGCTGTCTTTTTGGACTAAAAGAGTATCTCTGTTGTGGTTTTTTTTTAGGTATGGATTGAATTTGGCCGAATTAAACTGCCTCAAGGTTATCACCCTAATGATGTGGAGGAAGAGTGGGGAAAACTCATCATTGAGATGCTGGAGCGAGAGAAATCACTTCGGCCAGCTGTAGAGAGGTGGGTCCAGCGTCTGGAGGGGATCTGGCATCACTTCCTGGGCCGCTTTGCGCCCTGCCCTTGACTCTGGTTTTCACCTTATTTTAGGCTGGAACTGCTGCTACAGATTGCAAACAAAATCCAGAATGGTGCTTTGAACTGTGAAGAAAAACTGACACTAGCTAAAAATACCCTGCAGGCGGTAAGTCTGACTGTTTCATCTCACCTGTTCATGCCACGCCTCATCCTGTGCTGTGATGGTTAAAGTCAACAGTGGAGGGATCCAGCTTCGCTTGTCTCGGAATTGCAGTGGACGCCTTGGCTCCCTGGGTCCAAGTGGGTGAGAGCAGGGGAGCTGTCCCCCTCTTACTCTCCCTTTCTCTCTCAGGATGCTGCTCACCTGGAGTCGGGGCAGCCGGTGCAGTGTGAGTCAGACGTCACCATGTACATTCAGGAGTGTGAAGGTCTCATCAGACAGCTGCAGGTGGATCTCCAAATCCTACGAGATGAGAACTACTACCAGCTAGAAGAGCTGGCTTTTAGGTGAGCAACATGGGACTCAAACAGAGGGCCTGATCACTACTGCTCCTCAGATATTAAGAGTCGGGCACCGAATCGTACAGCCTGGGCATTAGAGATCAGTGTCTCAGTAGGGATGCTACAGGAATTTGAGGCAGGAAAATTCTCATGGTGGAAGCAGGTTTCCTTTATTCTAGGCCCTGCCCACTAAGTACCTGAAGGATTCCCTAATCTTTGTGTATGGCATCTTATAACATCCCCACGTATTTCAGAGGGACTTGAAGCACTATGGTACCACATCTGCTTTAGAATTGCTGGAGCGATTCAATGTAAATTTTCATAGAGGAGGAACCCAACACATGTGGAGGGGATGAAGATCTATGTACACACCTGAGACTAAGAGTTACATCTTTTGACCCCTTAGTTCATGGTTTATTCTGTTGTATCATCCAGGAGTTGTAGACACTGGTTTTGATTTGCTTCCCTCCAGTTAACACTAACTTGGCCCTTGCCTCAAAGATGACTCTGAACCACGAAGATGCACATAACACCACCTTGCAAAACAGTTTCCCTAAGATGATCTCATCTTTATTTTTACCTCATCCTTGTCAAATGTATAGGGAAATTTTTATCTTAAGCACATTATTAATTTAATGTCTTCTTTCTCTTCTTCCATCTCAGGGTCATGCGTCTGCAGGATGAGCTGGTCACGTTGCGTCTAGAGTGCACGAACTTGTACCGGAAGGGCCACTTCACTTCCCTAGAATTGGTTCCTCCTTCTACTTTAACCACTACTCGTCTGAAGGCAGAACCCTTGACCAAAGGAACCCATTCTTCTTCTACCTCCTGGTTCCGAAAGCCCATGACTCGGGCCGAACTTGTTTCTATCTCGTCCTCTGAAGATGAAGGAAATCTTCGATTTGTGTATGAACTACTGTCTTGGGTAGAAGAAATGCAGGTGGGTGTACATTCCAAATACTTATGCAGCACACTGAGGTTCCTTGAACTCAGCAGTTGTCTAAGAGGGTCGGGTTGCTCTGTGTCCCTTGTATAGATTCCCTTAATTATCGCTGCTGCCTAGCTCCCAAGCCCCCTTCTCTATTAAATTTTGAAATAAGATCAGTCCAAATCATCAGATCCCATCTTAAATGCATGAAAGTGAAAGTGAAGTCACTCAGTCGTGTCCGACTCTTTGCGACCCACAGACTGTAGCCTACCAGGCTCTTCTGTCCATGGGATTTTCCAGGCAAGAGTACTGGAGTGGGTTGCCATTTCCTTCTCCAGGGGATCTTCCCGACCCAGGGATTGAACCTGGGTCTGCTGCATTGTAGACAGATGCTTTATTTACTGTCTGAGCCACCAGGGAAGGCTTAAATGCATAGGCTTTTCTAATCTGAAGCCCTTCATGGAGCTCTTCCCTTCAGCTGACTGTGCTTTCCGTGGGAGCTGGTGGGAGAAGTGGCCAAGTCTGTGAACCCCAGTTATCTTTTCTCAAATTCCCTCATTGCAGAGGAGCTGCTGCTTCACTGTTGTTTTTGTGTCAGCTCTGAAGTGTAAGCAAGACACAGTTCTGAGGGACAGTGTTCACATGTATTCTAGGGTAATGGTGCAAGTTTGACATCGTCCTCCTACCCTCTAACCCTTTTGTTTTCTATGAAATTCTTCCCATCTTCTGATGACAGGTTCCCCCTGTACCAACAAATAAACTCAAAGACAAGCTCTTTTACAATTACCTTCCATTAGCCAATAGTTGATGACATGAATGGAGCTTAGTATTTGTGGATATTTATTTCTTATCTCCATTCTGACTATGAAATGAAGAGACTCCGTAAAGGGAAATGCCTAAACTGTAAAGTTAAGCCTTTCAGCCTATGGGGACACTTTCCTTGTTGGTAAATTCAGGGATGTATTCCCATTATGCAGCAGCAAAAGGCTGCCGTTGCTGCTTTTAGGGATGGGGTTTATCCTTCAGCTCCTTGAGGGTACATCATAACATACTTGCCTGTAAGAGGCCAAGAGGGAGATGGTTTAAATGTTCTTTTTGCTGGTCCCCTCTCCACAGCTACGTTGTCCAAACTGATGCTGACAGTTTTCATTTTCTGCCAACTTAGCAATAAATTAATTATATTCATATTTTTTTTTTCCCAGATGAAACTGGAGCGAGCAGAGTGGGGCAATGACCTGCCTAGTGTGGAGCTGCAGCTGGAGACACAGCAGCACATCCATGCCAGTGTGGAAGAACTGGGCTCAAGTGTCAAAGAGGCCAGGCTGTATGAGGTTGGCGGCATTCAGAATCCACTATGGGCAGCTGGGGTGGCTGTGCGACGGAGCAGTATAGCAGTATACAGTGTAGCGGTCCCTGTACATGAAACTCAACCACAAACCCCTTTTGTACATGAAGCATCTCTTGCTTTTTTGACATAACTTTGTGGGAAAGGTGTTTTTTACAAACCCCTTTTTACTGAAAAGAACAGTGACACTGTAAGCTAAGGTCAAAATTAGTAAGTAGCGAATGCAGTTTCCAAACTCAGGCCCTTGGATCCAAAAATTTATGCTCCTTCCACTGCCCATCTACCTGCAGTAGAGAGCTGGTAAGCAGAACTGTTTCCTCGATCTCTCCTCTCCCTCACTGTTTTGTGTTCTCCCGTTTTAAATTTCAAGTCTCCTCGTCCACAAAGCATCTGACTAGTTTGAGGAGTCAGCAGGCATAGTTTTGCTTAGAAACCCCCCAGAATCACTGGAAGCAGAAGACCATGAGGTCTGTGAGGCATCTTCCTCTACTAGGCTGCCCACACTCAGTGCTGCTCTGAGCTGTCAAATCTCAGCCAGAGATGCCCTGTCCAAACTGCTGACTCTCAGAGTNCTTCCATTAGCCAATAGTTGATGACATGAATGGAGCTTAGTATTTGTGGATATTTATTTCTTATCTCCATTCTGACTATGAAATGAAGAGACTCCGTAAAGGGAAATGCCTAAACTGTAAAGTTAAGCCTTTCAGCCTATGGGGACACTTTCCTTGTTGGTAAATTCAGGGATGTATTCCCATTATGCAGCAGCAAAAGGCTGCCGTTGCTGCTTTTAGGGATGGGGTTTATCCTTCAGCTCCTTGAGGGTACATCATAACATACTTGCCTGTAAGAGGCCAAGAGGGAGATGGTTTAAATGTTCTTTTTGCTGGTCCCCTCTCCACAGCTACGTTGTCCAAACTGATGCTGACAGTTTTCATTTTCTGCCAACTTAGCAATAAATTAATTATATTCATATTTTTTTTTTCCCAGATGAAACTGGAGCGAGCAGAGTGGGGCAATGACCTGCCTAGTGTGGAGCTGCAGCTGGAGACACAGCAGCACATCCATGCCAGTGTCGAAGAACTGGGCTCAAGTGTCAAAGAGGCCAGGCTGTATGAGGTGGGCGGCATTCAGAATCCACTATGGGCAGCTGGGGTGGCTGTGCGACGGAGCAGTATAGCAGTATACAGTGTAGCGGTCCCTGTACATGAAACTCAACCACAAACCCCTTTTGTACATGAAGCATCTCTTGCTTTTTTGACATAACTTTGTGGGAAAGGTGTTTTTTACAAACCCCTTTTTACTGAAAAGAACAGTGACACTGTAAGCTAAGGTCAAAATTAGTAAGTAGCGAATGCAGTTTCCAAACTCAGGCCCTTGGATCCAAAAATTTATGCTCCTTCCACTGCCCATCTACCTGCAGTAGAGAGCTGGTAAGCAGAACTGTTTCCTCGATCTCTCCTCTCCCTCACTGTTTTGTGTTCTCCCATTTTAAATTTCAAGTCTCCTCTTCCACAAAGCATCTGACTAGTTTGAGGAGTCAGCAGGCATAGTTTTGCTTAGAAACCCCCCAGAATCACTGGAAGCAGAAGACCATGAGGTCTGTGAGGCATCTTCCTCTACTAGGCTGCCCACACTCAGTGCTGCTCTGAGCTGTCAAATCTCAGCCAGAGATGCCCTGTCCAAACTGCTGACTCTCAGAGTGACTAATCTCGGTCTGTGTGCAGACGTAATATTTATATAGTTGAAATCATACCATAGATATAGTTTACTTATTCTCTAATATATTTTTATCTCATTCTTTTCTTATCAGGGAAAAATGTCCCAAAATTTCCATACCAGTTATGTTGAAACTCTTGGAAAGCTGGAGACACAGTATTGTAAATTGAAGGTGAGTTTTGACTAACTCTGTTTTTTTCTGTTCATGGAGCGTGTGGTTCCCTAATTCAGAAGGCTCTTGGTTTGGGCCCGTTTTGGTTTTCTATTTATTCGGTTATATTGTTTCCTGTGCAGTTGTTCGTATATATCATAACATTTTTCTCAGTTTTCTTCCTGGGTTAGAAACCACTGCCCCGGAAAGTTTGACATAGAGCTTATCATAGTCACTATGCTTCACCGAAGCAGTGGCCGTCAGAACTCAAAGTGTGAGACTGACAGGACAGGGGCTGCTCATCTGTTTGCTCTCCGTTCTTGTATTCAGGGTTGTGCAGAGTAGGCCCGGCCCAGGATCATTCTTTATCCACGAAGCCCCACACAGGCCTGGCATGTTCTCACTTCCAGCTAGGATTGACACAGGAGTCCTATACCAAACTTGTACTAAATTTAAAACTGAGGAGAAACACCCAGAGATTTAAAAAGCAAAGCTAAATTCATTTCCTCAGCTATTCTTTGCTTTGATGTCAAATGTGCTATATTCTATAGAAGAAAGGCTGACAGTCTAACCTTGTAATCCTTCCTTTGTCTAGGAAACTTCTAGCTTCCGGATGAGGCACCTTCAGAGCCTGCATAAATTTGTCTCGAGAGCTACAGCTGAGTTGATCTGGTTGAATGAGAAGGAGGAGGAGGAACTAGCATATGACTGGAGTGACAACAATCCCAATATCTCAGCCAAGAAAAATTACTTCTCTGTGAGTCTAGCACAACAGACCTGTCATATTTGGTAACGGCAGTGGAAGAAGCCAGAGGGGCTGGTCTAAGAGCCTGGGTTTTGGGATTTGCATTTTGCTGGATAGAACAGGGACCCTGCTTAATGAATCTGTTCCTGTGAGAAAGTGTATGTGGAGAGAGGAGAAATCAAGCTCTAGAATGACTTTATTTGGAATGTAGTTAGAAAGGCAGTGTCTTGGGTGACGAGCACAGCAGTCTGCAAACTGAATCATTTTAGAAGCAATTTAACTTTGTGGTCAAGGTTATAGACTTTGGAATGAGATAAACCTTAAGTGAAATTCTTACTCCTCTGCTTGTTAGCTCTGTGACCTTGGTAAGTCATTTACTCTCCTTGGACCTCTGTAAAATGGGATAATAGTGACACTTCAAAGGGTTGTGTAAAAGGCTAAGTAGCATTTAGCGAGCGAATATAGTACAAGACTTAATATTGTTTAACTGAGGTGTATTCTTGGCTTCTTATAAATTCTGAATTCTCTGAAGTATCGGGGAAGGCAACGGCACCCCACCCCAGTACTCTTGCCTGGAAAATCCAATGGACGGAGTAGCCTGGTGGGCTGCAGTCCATGGGGTCACTAACAGTCGGACAGACTGAGCGACTTCACTTTCACTTTTCTCTTTCATGCACTGGAGAAGGAAATGGCAACCCACTCCAGTATTCTTGCCTGGAGAATCCCAGGGATGGGGGAGCCTGGTGGGCTGCCGTCTGTGGGATCACACAGAGTCGAACATGACTGAAGTGACTTAGCAGCAGCTGAAGTATGATTATTCTCAAGTAAAGGAGAAACAATACTGTAATACAGTAAATAATCTGTAAGAACGAAACTTAGGCTATGATAGAGACAAAAGGAAAGTGCGCAGAGAGCATTAGGGAGAAAAGGTCAAATCTGATAGCAAGGATCAGTACCCAGCGGCACAGAAGAGCTGGCCTCTAAACTGGGGCCTAAAGTGTTAACAGAACCTAGAGCCGGCCAGTCAGCTGTGTGGGTCAGGCACTGTGTCAGTGGGCTCTGACGTGAGCCCTCCCCTCCAGCCTCGTTCCCGCCTTTCTTGCCTTCAGCCTCTCCTGTGTTCCCTTGCTTACTCACATCTGACTCAGGTCCCGTATCTGTTGTGAGTCATTCTCCAGTGATTCCAGCATTTTTGCTCTTCTCTGAAATCCTCTGGCACATAACATTCATGCATCTCATTTTGGCACTAACCCTGGGTTGCGGGCTCCTGTAAAGCAGGGTAGGGAACACAGCCCTTTCATTTCTACTCCTTCCTAATAGCACCTATTTAATAAAGCTGAATTCAATTTTCAGGAGCTGACAATGGAGCTAGAGGAGAAACAGGACGTGTTTCGGTCTCTACAAGATACAGCCGAGCTACTGTCCCTTGAGAACCACCCCGCCAAGCAGACTGTGGAGGTGCGTGTGACTTGAGGGTGTGAAGGTCAAGTGCACAGAGGTTTTAATTATACAAGTGTTCACATCAAAGACTTAGCTGTGCTGAGGGGCCTGGAGGACGCATCAAGGATCGTGCAGCTTGGGTCTTCTCCCTTTACACCTCAGCCCCCTGAAGACCGCAGAAAGTTGTGAAAATAGCCTAACGAGGACACTGTGAGAAACCCCAGAAGCGATATCAACTCCTGACCTCATGGGGAAAGTGACTTGAACCATATTTTTTCACAGAACTGTCTAGACATATTCTGCCTCTTGGGTGTGGTGCCTGTGGCCAGGGAAGAGGCAGCGGAGGCAGCAGAGGGATTGACTTATGCCTGGGGTTTGCCGCCCCCATCATTTGGTTGCAACTGAGTGTAGAAGAGGCCTTTTCTGTGTAACCTCTTTTAACAAAACCATGTTGGATAAAAGACAGGGCTCTCTTTTGTGGGCAGCTTTGAGCTGATGCCAGCCAAGTATCTCATGTATCCTCTGTGGGCCTCTGGCACTAGCAGAAGTGTAGATGGAAGGGGGCATCGCACATATGGGGCAGGCCTGTTAAACCCCTACCCTCCTGTCCATGCGCCTGGTCGTTGCAGGCTTACAGCGCCGCTGTCCAGTCCCAGTTGCAGTGGATGAAGCAGCTGTGCTTGTGTGTCGAGCAGCACCTGAAAGAGAATACTGCTTATTTTCAGGTACCTGGGCTGTGTGTGTGTGTGTGTGTGTGTGTGTGTGTGTGTGTGCGCGCGCGCGCGTGCGTGCGTGCGTGTATGCCTGCATGTGTAACACAGGGCTGTACTTCATCTAAGTTATTAGACTGTATCAAAAAATGATGGGTTGAATTCTTCTGTTTTAAGTGATCTTCTGAAGTTGTATGTTTCATATCTCCTCGAAGGTGATACGGTCTTACTTCAGGCGTGCAGATCCATTCTACGACGAGCAGGAAAACCACAGTCTCATCGGGGTGGCCAACGTCTTCCTGGAGTCCCTCTTCTATGATGTGAAGTTGCAGTATGCCGTGCCGATCATCAACCAGAAGGGAGAGGTTGGTTCCCTCCTCGTGCCTTGTGTCCTGCAGAGGGTGGGTCAGGAGCNGACCGGGAGGGGCTGGTCGGGGCCGGGGCCGGCAGGGTGGGTGGGTGGGGGTGTGTGTGTGTGTGTGTGTGTGTGTGTGTGTGTGTGTGTGTTCATGCACACGAACATCAGAAAGGATGGCTCTGTTTTCATCAGAGGGGATATTTTTTCATTCAGGCAAGAGACTGTAAGTGTGATCACCTGTGCTGGCGTGTGCCTGCAAGCATGCACACGGGATGGGTGAGGTTAAAAACACATCTGTGTCAGTGAACCTTTACTGCACAAACCACGACCCCGAAAGTTAGTTGCTTAGAGCAACGGCCATTAGTCAGCTCGAGAGACTCTGGTTTGGTGGTTTGGGCTAGGCTCAGCTGAAGATTTTTTCTTGCCTTGCCTGGGTGACGCATGGCTGCAGGCAGTTGGCAGGCAGGCTGGGGGCTGGTTGGTCCCGGATTGTGTCACTCCCATGTTACACAGTAGACTGGGGTGACAAGTCTCTAGCATCCAGTAGGCTGTCCTACTGGATCCTTTTTTGATCCTTTAAAAAATTTTTTTCTGCTTGGTTTTGATTTTCCTGGAGGCTCAAGTGGCACATAGCAGTTAATAAAATGACTTCAGAGGTAGAGGGTAGCAGGGAAACAAAAAATCCAGTCTTTCCAGTGGGAAAGAGTGGCGGTGTTCCACGAGTAACCAGGAAAAGTGTGTCCCGGTGCAGAAGTTCTTCTTTCTGCTGTGACACGTATTAATGTGCCACTGGCTAAAGCAAGCCCAGCTTGGGGAGGGCTCTGCTGGGGGATAAAAATAGATCCACCTCCTGATGGAAGGGGCTGTAAAGTATCATCAGTCTATTGCCACATCAAGAACACAGTGCTTGTTTTCAGGTGAGGGTGGGAGGGGGAAATAAGCCATTATCTCTGTTTGGATTTGCTGCTAATTAAATAAGCTTCCTGATCGTTTTGTAATCATTTCAGTAAATTGAAACACATGATCCCTCAACCGCTAGGCTTTTCATGAAATAGACCTGACAGTCAAATGCTGTCACTAGCCAGCTCACAAGGAGAAAGAGCAGTGGTTTCCCAAGGGCAAAGCAGACTAACTCTTGTATTGGGTCCAGTGGGCTCTGTGGCAGCCAGCCCTGCTGTTTCCCTGGCGTGGCCTTTGTGATCCAGGACTGTCTAATCAGCTGGCACAGTGGGGTGGTTCTTTCTCCATCTTGGTATCATGATGCACTGAGCACCAGGTGGCCTTCCCTCTATCCCTGCAGTTCTTCAGTGACGCTCGAGACCTGGAGTCATTCTTGAGGAACCTCCAAGATTCCATCAAACGGAAGTATTCCTGTGACCACAGCACCAGCTTATCCCGCCTGGAGGACCTGCTGCAGGACTCCATGGTGGGTGTTGCATCAGTGGGATGACTGCTTCTGGGAAGCAGAGTAAACCCTGTCAGCTGCTGCTGCTGTTCATATCCTTGAAAGCGCCAGGGCTGCGGGTCATTGCTGTAAAGTTTGGCTCACATTTGATTGGAGTTTAATCAATGTGGTTCTTTTTCTCTTTCCTTAAAGAAGGTGCTAATAAGAGTCTTTGGGGTATGCTCTTGAAGTAAGGGCCTGACCATGTGCCCCGAGCCACATGGTGTTCATCACTGTTTCTTTGCGTTGTTCCTTGTTTTAATTCAGTGGTTGGAGCCACAGATGGGGTGTAGAGCATGAAGAATAGGGTTGATGGGATTAGCTGACACCAAATTCTTTTTCACTCTCTTGTGCAAAGAGAATTAAAATACCAATGAACTAGACCTGAGCCAATTTTTTCCTGCTTTGGAAATTTTCTTTTGGTAACAATGAGATATTTGAAACATTAATATCTTATTTAGATGTAATACAGTATCTATCCAGTTTATTTATGTAGCAGTATTAACTTTTTAAAAATAGTTTTGCATGCAGGATTTAATCCAAGTCAAGTTTATGTTATCCAATGAACTATTCCTTCAGTGGTGTCAGTAGTAAAAGCCAGCAGCAGACTACTTACTAAGCATATATTATATAGTTAACAAGATGGGGCTCAAACTACATCTCAAATTAAGATGGAAATATATATTTAATAGGGAAATTACTTTTCTTTTGTGAGAAGCCAAGGGGAGTTTCACATTTCAGTAACAAGTTATAAGTAAGAGAACCATTATTACCCCAAACAGTGTCATTTTCTTTTTTTTTTTTTTGGCGTGGGTGAGACTTGGGAATTTTTGAACATTAATTGACTGAAAAAAAATGCTTTCAGGTATTGTAAAGCTATGAATGAATTTAGGATCAGTGGTTTCACCTGAGCAAAGCATTTGTGAACTGAATTAATTTAGAATGAAGGGTAAAGACCTGACTTTTCCGATGTCTCTAGAACGTCTCTCAGAGGCACATCGAGTATGAAGGAGGAATATAATAATCCTTGGCTATTATCTCCTCCCTCCCACAGAGTGCCTTCCTGTCGTAGGGTAACTCCTCTGCAGGTGTTGTCCTATCTCCTCTTCTCGAGGGTCGCTGCTCTGCTCCCTCCTCTCCAGGTCAGGGGCCTCGACTTGGCGGCGTCATCGGGGCATGGAGTCACCTGGGGCTGCTCCGCTGCTTGTCCGTCAGGTTCGGGAGCATCCGTCATGGCTTCTGGTTCTTTTCAGACCTTGTACCACGCTGAGCGCTTGGTCTCTGGAGCTTGAGATGTTTGCTATGGGTTAGACAGAAACTGGCGTCTTTATTGCAAGGAAACTGAGATGGGTAGCCCAGCTCTCAAGAATGGAACAATGTGGCTGTCTCCCTGACATATTCCATTCCTCTCTCTTAACTAATAAGTTAAAGTTGTATTTCTTCCAATCATGCTCCCGGGGACAGGCACAGGTAGTTTGTTTAAGCATTTCTTTTTCTCTACTTGCATATTCTTAATTCTTTAATGGCATTTCTTAACATTATTAACTCTTTACTCTCATCACATCTACTTCCATCCCAAGAAAGCCCTCTTCTGGGGACTTTTTAATAAGTCAAAATGATCTTGAAACATCCTGGTTAATAGATAAAAGTTGACTTTTACTCTCTAATGGAATTGGTAGTAGATTGCTACCAATTTTGTTGATAAGAAGCTCATTAGTTTTTAAGAAACTGGGTTTGCAGAGACTTGAGAGTTTCAATTTTGCATGAGATCTCTTTCAAATCAATCAAATTTATATAAATATAGCATAGCAAGACTCCAAAAGGTGAACCCTAAATTGTTTATCACAATACCTTCACCAACAACTTTGATTTATAGGTTGTTGGTTGAAGAGCTAAGATCTTTATCTAGAAAGTTTGATTCAATCTAAGAAAGTAAAATATTTCTAATAGAGCTTGGGAGATAACATTATTTAAAAAAGAAAAAATTTAAAAGAGCGTTAACTCTAACTTCTCCTAAGCAGAGAGGCAAGAGCTGGCTTCTGTCAGTGAGAAACTGAATAATAATAATAATAACCACCACAACCTAGTTATTATTGTTTTTAACTTCCATGTTCTCTGAACCTTATTTGGCAGAATCCTTTGTTAGCTGTATTTGGCAGCTAGAAATTCTTATTTTGTTTTATTTATTATTTGCTTTTGCATGTGGCTTTATGGTTCATTGAAAACTGCACAGAGAGAAAGCTGCAAAATTTGAGTATAAATGCACTGGGTAGCAGACAGAAGCATCCTCTCCTGTCTTCTTTATCCCTGTGTTTTTCTAAGACGGCTCCACCAAGGATCCCTACTTAACCGAGAAGTGACGTTCTCAGAGGGAGTGGAGCACTCGGTTTTCTATGTTGACTCAGTCCCCCAAGGAGCAACATTAATGTCTCTTCGGTTTTCTTCTCATTTTGTAGGATGAAAAGGAGCAGCTTATACAATCCAAGAGTTCCGTTGCCAGTCTTGTTGGGAGATCAAAATCCATTGTTCAGCTAAAGCCACGCAGTCCTGACCACACGCTAAAGAGCACCATTTCCGTGAAGGCCATCTGTGACTACAGGCAGATCGAGGTGAGGAGGTGGGGAGGGTACGCCCTGCTCCAAAGGGAGACAAGGGACAAGGGAAGCCTGCGGTTAGGGTTATGATAGTAGGGAAAGATCAAATGATAAGAGCTCTGTTGTTAGAACTTCAGTTCAGTTCAGCTCAGTCGCTCAGTCGTGTCCGACTCTTTGCGACCCCATGAATCGCAGCACGCCAGGCCTCCCTGTCCATCACCAACTCCCGGAGTTCACTCAGACTCATGTCCATCGAGTCCGTGATGCCATCCAGCCATCTCATCCTCTG
>SJYX01024467.1:212625-298045 GCA_006410675.1 Oreotragus oreotragus | reverse complement strand
GACACGACTGAGGGACTGAACTGAACTGAACTGAAAGGACTTTTCTTTTCTTTTTTAAATTATTTTGAAATAGTTTCAGATATATAGAAAAGTCTTCATTCTCCTGTAGCCTTCAACTGGATTCCAAAATGTTAACATTTTTCTACATTTGCTTTGTCATTTTCTTCTAATAATAATAATAATCTATTTTTGGAGAGTAACTTCCAGACATGGTGCTCCTTTACCCCTATATACTTCAAAAAACAAGGATAGTCTCTTACATAACCACAGAACAGTGATTAAAATCAGGAAATGAACACTGATATTGAATATATTACTGTTATCTAAGACCTTAATTGAAATTTCTTTAATTGACCTAATAAATGCCTTTGTTTGTTTTTTGTTTTTTGGACTTCACCATGTGGCTTGCAGGATCTTAGTTCCCTGGCCAGGGATATAGTCTGTGCTCCCTGCAATGGATGTGCAGAGTCCTAACCACCAGACCACCAGGGAATATACCCATAATTGCCCTTTTGGTAGCACCTCCTACCTCAGCAATTCCTGCTTCCTCTTACTTTTACCAGCCCCAACCCTAGAATCAGTGTCTCTCCAAGGAGTCTTGCTTTCTTTAGGTCCCTTTATTTAGGAACCAAGATCAGGTGCCTAGTTTGCTCATTTTTATTGGGCCTCTACTCTAGGCCTGCTCAGCAGATAGAGCATACACATGACCACAAGTATTCGTATATATCTCTTTCCATCCTCTTCCAAACCAATACCTCAGGGCTTATTTACCTCTCTTTTCTTCCATATTTGTAATGCCTTTCCCCAAGACTGAAAAACCTCCTTTACATTATCTGTAATGTAAATTTACTTATTGCTTAATTCTAACATGTACAGATCATGGTTTCAGAACTGCTAACTCATAGTATCACAAAAAGCAAACCTGCTATCCAGAGTTTGTAATCCTTTTTGTCTTTATACTGAAGGTATGTCTGTAGTCAAGCCTGTGTTCGGAATTTATTTGTTTGTATTCTTTGCCCTGCTCTGCCCTCATTGCTGTTGCCTGGTTTATTCATCATTCTCCTATATGTGACATTTGGTCTGTTTCTGATATTTTGCTGTTCTAAACTAGGACTTCTTGCTAACCTCTTGGTTCAATTTTGTCTCTGTGTTTGTTGTGTGTCTTGTTCCTGATAGCACACTCAAGAGGATCTGCAGCAATTGAGGGCGGACTTGGATGCTGTTTCCATGAAATGCAACAGCTTTCTCCATCAGTCCCCGTCTGGTTCCAGTGTCCCAACTCTGCGCTCAGAACTCAATCTGCTGGTAGAGAAAATGGACCATGTGTATGGTCTCTCCACTGTCTTTTTAAACAAGTGAGTGAGTGAGAATTTGGGTCAAGAGGGCAATGTTTTCCATTCAGATGGGAAAAAAAAAGTATCTGGAATGTTTCATGAACAATTCAGGGAGATTACAGGTTTTGAAGAGCTTGTACTCATAAAAAGAGACCTTGGCTTTAGTTCCAAATAGCATGGAGTGGGTTCATTTGGGCTGCAATGAACAAATGCTGGGAATATAGAAGGGAAGAAGGGGAGTTGATTTGCAGTTTTATGACTATTTTGAATCTCATTTCTATTTGAATAGATACTTCTTTTTAAAACAGAAAAAGGGACACTAAAGAAAGAGAAATTTTTATCTAAACTGTGTATTAGGCTTTGAGGGTCTGGCCTCTACCCACATATCCCCACCTATGACCTTGAGGAGATCTTGGAGCCTTCATGGTTTTGAGTGGGTTTCTGTCCTCAAGCCTATTTTCTTGTGAGACCCCCACCATATGCACACATGTGTATATGTGTCCCAGTGTCCCCCAAACTATATTTTAATTGGCTTAAATTGGCAGTACATATACTACGCTTGTTTTTATGAAACCCTGTCATCATTTAGTAATGGTGAAGTTGATTTTGACAGTTAAAATTGGTGACTCCCTTGGTAGTGCTCCAGGTCCGAAGCCTAGCTTAAAATGCATGTACTAATGGAAGTGATTTTATCCTCACAGGCTGAAGACAATCGATGTTATAGTGCGTAGCATCCAGGATGCTGAACTCTTAGTCAAAGGTTATGAAATCAAGCTGAGTCAAGAAGAAGCAGTACCAGCAGATCTTTCAGCTCTGGAGTCCCATCGATCTACGTTACGGGTTGGTTTTTCCTATTTCCTAGTTTGACTTAACATACTCATTGCTTGGGGTTAGCAGAGAAATGCAGTTTTGGATGGCATGCCACTGATTAAAGTTTGCATTCAAATTAGGCAGAATATTATATTTAATGTCTTTTTATGTAGGTCCAAAGAAGAGAGGATCGAGACATATATCTAACTACAAAAGGGAGATAAAGGACCATGCTTCTCGATTTATTTTTTCCCTTTTCTCCCCAGTAAAGTCATAGTTTAATTGGATACAATCAATAGTTATGCTGTAAGTTTGTAAATCACTTAGCTCTTACCTCCTTTGATGCTCACAAGCAACTCTGTGAGGTGGCTGGAGGAGGGAATTTTACCTCTATGTACAGATAGAATACCAAGATTCAGATTGGCTAAGTGGCTTGTCATGGTTTCATAGCTTATAAGTGGTGGAGTCAGCTTTCAAACACTCAAGTTTCAAACAGGTTTCTTGCACTTTTCTCTACTGGTTGCCTAGTGTGCCTGAGGACTATGGAGGCATTTCTGGCGCAAACACTGTAGAGTCTGGGTTTGAATCACAGATGTAACATGGAGCCAGCTATAGACAATAACTTGTTTTGTTCCTTAGTCTGAGTACTTTTTATCATGGAATATATTTAACCTGTTGTTCTGCTTGTGTTTTTATAGCACTGGCTTAGTGATGTGAAGGACAAGAATTCAGTGTTTTCAATCCTGGATGAGGAAATTGGCAAGGCCAAGGGGGTGGCAGAGCAGCTGAGCCGTCTGACCCCAGAGCGAAACCTGGATTTGGAGCGCTGTCAGGAAAAAGGTTCCCAGCTACAAGACCGTTGGCACCGGGTCATTGCCCAGCTCGAGACCCGGTGAGTGCTAGCCCCACTCTTTTCTTCTCTAGGGTTCAGAAACTAGGTTTTAAATGAAAATAGAGTTATTTCTGTGTATGCTCATTTAAAGGCAGAGATTGGTCAGAATGTTGTCCAGAATGTATCCTGTCACTTAGTTTCACACTGTCACTTAATTTCTATCCCATCCGACTGATCCTGCCTTTAAGTAAGCACACACTCACTGACCACTGCGTCCCCTGCAGTGGTAGCACGGAGTCTTAACCACTGGACCACCAGGGAGTTCTCTAGCTTTGATACTTAACATGAATCGTTATTCATAGTGGGGCTTTGCAGAATTTCTTCTTTCCTTTTCATTTGCTAATTTAGTGTTTTTATCTGTTACTTGAGGTTCTGTTTTTGATGACTGATTTGAAGAGGGAAGACAAAAAACCACCTATCTGAGGCCAGGCTAGTTAGGAAAATATATAGGGAGGGGGGTAATAGAGATTCATGTAAGTTTGGATTAATTCTCTATATCTGTCACTTAGTTTCACACTGTCACTTAATTTCTATCCCATCCGACTGATCCTGCCTTTAAGTAAGCACACACTCACTGACCACTGCGTCCCCTGCAGTGGTAGCACGGAGTCTTAACCACTGGACCACCAGGGAGTTCTCTAGCTTTGATACTTAACATGAATCGTTATTCATAGTGGGGCTTTGCAGAATTTCTTCTTTCCTTTTCATTTGCTAATTTAGTGTTTTTATCTGTTACTTGAGGTTCTGTTTTTGATGACTGATTTGAAGAGGGAAGACAAAAAACCACCTATCTGAGGCCAGGCTAGTTAGGAAAATATATAGGGAGGGGGGTAATAGAGATTCATGTAAGTTTGGATTAATTCTCTATAATGGAATTATTATACCAAGGCTGCTGCTGCTGCTAAGTCGCTTCAGTCCCCAGAGACGGCAGCCCGCCAGGCTCCCCCGTCCCTGCTAGTGAGACTAATAAAAGTGGTATAAGAAGCTGTTACTGGAATTAACAGTAACTACTATTTTTCACCCACTCTACCCCTACTTTTCTCCCCAAGAAACCACAGTGAGTCATAAATCATGGCTGTACACTCTGACAGGTCCTCTATCACCAGGAGACCAAAGTGTACAGACACTACTACCTTATTGGCAACCCCAGTAATCCTTGGCAACATAGGTGAAAAAATTGACAAGGATTATCACAGGATGCCAGGCTTCAAAGCAGTTTCCAGGTCAGCAGGGCACGCCTGGTTTCCACTTACTTCTCACCCACAGAATACTGGGTAGATGCATAGCTCCCACTCAG
This sequence comes from Oreotragus oreotragus, assembly GCA_006410675.1. NCBI lineage: Eukaryota > Metazoa > Chordata > Mammalia > Artiodactyla > Bovidae > Oreotragus > Oreotragus oreotragus. The sequence goes on along the minus strand of SJYX01024467.1, from coordinate 293,712 downwards.
TGTTGCATTGCTGTTCCCTCGAAATAAAGATGTATTCATTCCTCTGTGGTCAAGCTCAGCTGGAGACATGGCTGGGCTAAAGAGGGATCTGCCTTGTTTATTTAGTTGTATTTATACTAAGATATCTGATAGCAGTTTCCCTTTGCTTCCGCAGCCAGTCTGAGCTAGAAAGTATCCAGGAAGTCCTGGGAGATTACCGAGCCTGCCATGGAACTCTCATCAAATGGATTGAGGAAACCACTGCCCAGCAGGAAATGATGAAGCCAGGCCAGGCTGAGGACAGCAGAGTACTCTCCGAGCAGCTCAGCCAACAGACGGTGGGTGTGGCCATGGCCCAGTGGAAGTCACAGTTAACTTCCCCCCAAATGTCAAGACGTTCTGAGCCCCTTCTGAAAAATGTCCAAGCAAAATGGTCACTGGATACTGGTTTTGCATTAGGGCCCTTCCAAGATTGGAAGGCCCCTTCCAATCCTGAGTTCCCATAAGAATATATTGAAAGCACTAGATGGTCAATATTGCATTTTGTTTTGCTAGGGTTAGAATATAGAAAATGAAAACCCAGGGAACCTATGAGATGAAGAAAATTATCTCATTCAAAGCTGTTTTTATGTCGGCAATTTGAAGGATTTTTTTTTTTNTAAGAATATATTGAAAGCACTAGATGGTCAATATTGCATTTTGTTTTGCTAGGGTTAGAATATAGAAAATGAAAACCCAGGGAACCTATGAGATGAAGAAAATTATCTCATTCAAAGCTGTTTTTATGTCGGCAATTTGAAGGATTTTTTTTTTTTGGCTCACTTCAGTTTGGTTCAGTTCAGTCGCTCAGTCGTGTCTGACTCTTTGCAACGCCATGAATAGCAGCATGCCAGGCCTCCCTGTCCATCACCAACTCCCTTGAGCCAGTTACTTCATCTCTTAGTATTCTGCTTTCCACAGCAGTAAAATGCATGTCGTCCATTACTTGTTCAACTGCCCTCATAAGGTTTCTGTAGTTAGGATTAAATGAAATGATACATGTAAATTACTTAGAACAGTGATTTTCAAAGTGTTGGCAGCCAGAGTGGCAGCTTCAGCATCACTTGGGAACATATTAGAAATGAGAGTCCTCAGACTCAAACTGACATCCAGCGAGTCAGAAACTCTGGAGATGGGGCCCAGCAATCTATGTTTTATCCAGTGTTCTAGGTGATTCTGACACAGCTAAGGTTTCAAAACCACTGCCGTAGAACATAATAAATGCTTACCTGTTTCAGTGATGATAATGACAATGATAAAAGGTTGTGATGTTTTGGTTCCTAGGAGCTGTTTGCAGAAATTGAGAGAAATCAGACGAAACTGGACCAGTGTCAAAAGTTTTCCCAGCAATACTCCACCATTGTAAAGGTAATGCTGTCAGTCCTATAAGTAACATAAATAGTCTCCAGCTTGAAGATCTGCGTGTCACTGGAGGTTTTGTGTTTGGACAAGCAAGCAGATCTCTTCTGCTCCATCTTTAAGTTAATGCAGGTGTGTTTGTCATGGCACGTATTTGGGGATGCTCAGAGAGGTATCAGACAAGAGATGAGTTTCAAGGAGTCTCCATTTGACTCCTGAATGGGTGAATGACAGGCCTCTTAAATTTGCCATGTGAAAAACAGAATGTTTGGGTTTTCTTCTCAACACACTTCTCACTGTCTTGCATATCTCAGGAAATAGTGTCATCATTTTCCTTACTGCTGAGGCCCGAAGAGTCATTCTTCACTCTTCACCTTAAACCTTATGTTTAATAGCAGTCTGAGACCCAGTTGGGTCCATGTTGCTGCACTCCCGGATCTGACTGTGCCTCAGTGCCCCTCTCCCCACTTCCCAGGTTTGCATCTAAGTGCAGAACCTTCTGGAGCTGCTCCAGTGCTCTGAGCTGCTCTCTCACTTCTGCTCCTGCCCACTCAGGCTCTTTTCCCACACAGTAGCCAGACTCACTTTGTAAGAATGTACCATATGTCATGGAACCTCAGACACTGTTGATTATGAGTTGCTTTACGCACTGCCCAAAAGGGGGGAACTCCACCAATTATGCAAATGCCAAGTGAGACATTTTCCAATTTTAGCGATACTAAAACATGGGGGAAATGTGTACCTTGCCATAGCTGAAACATGATAGATTGGATCCTGTCACTCTCCTGCTTGGTACTGTCTCATGACTTCTTGTCATACTCATACTGAAATTCTAAATTCTTTTATAGTTTATCAGGCTATGCAAGATCTGGCTCCCTACTCCCTATTTCTCTGATAAGGTCTTTAAAGAAAACTGACCTGAGATTCTTCTATATTGATTTGTTTATCGTGTGCCTTCCCACTAGAATGGAAGTTCCAGGGGAGCGAAGTTTTTTCTGATTTGTTCCCCACTATGTGTGTAGCACTCAGAACAATGACAAGCACATAGTAAGTGCTCAGCAGATAGTTTTTTAATGCATACATTTCTTTAGTTAATAACAGGAGACTTGGTATCACAAAGAATTGGGTTCAAATCCTAGCTTTGCCATTTTCCAGGCTTAAGACTTGGAGCAAACATTTACCCCTTAGAGTTTCTGTTGCTATGTCTGCAAAATTGTGAATAGTAGCTACCTCACTGAGTGATTGCAAAGATTAAATGGGATAATTTATACATAGGACAGTGCCTCAAAATTAAAATACATTCAGTAAATGGTAGCACATGCTTTTATTTTTATTAGTATTTGGTTGTCACTACGACTGTGCTAAGTCCCTTCAATCGTTGTGTCTGTTTGTGACCCCATGGACTGTAGCCCACGAGGCTCCTCTGTCCATGGGATTCTCCAGGCAAGAATACTGGAGTGAGTTGCCATGCGCTTCTCCAGGGGATCTTCCTGACCCAGGGATCGAGCCAGTGTCTCCTGTAGCTTCTGCATTGCAGGCAGATTCTTTAGCACTGAGCCACTGGTGAAGCCTTTTTTTTTTTTTTTTCTTCAATAGACTGCTTAAGCACTCATTCAGTATTTTCCTCCTGCCTAGAATTTTCAAAGTTGACAACAGAAAGCAAGACATTCCAGGCAAAAGGAACTTCATAATTAAAGGCACAGGGGAATAAAATACAATGATTATATGAGGAAATAGCAAATTCTAGCTATCCTGGTATAGCTAGAAATTATATACATGAGAAACAGTGACTATGAAAATTGAGAGAGGAGATTGGGATCAACCCATGAAAGGCCTTGTTCAGTTTCTTTGTCTTTACCATCTATTCTTGCTCCTCAAAATGTGGTCTTTGAACCAGGAGCATTCGGATCACTTGGGAACTGGTCAGAAATGCATGAACTGCATTTTAACAAGATCCCCAGGTGAATGTTGATATTTGAGGAGATCTGCTGTAAGTCATTGAAAACTTTCAAACAGGGAAATGAAGTGGTTATCTTTTTGACTTTAGAAAAGTTATTCCAGTGGCATGACAGAAAATAAATTGGAGGTGAGAGTCTAAGAAGAATAGGAGGCTGTTGCAGCATCACGGGAGCCATGAAGAGGGCCTGGACCAGGGCAGCACTCTAAAATTGCCGAGGAAGTGATACAATAGCATGGCGACACGAAAAGAGCATTAGTTTAGGGATGGATGGAAGACTGATTCCGGTCCTGACTGTGATGCTCACCCGCTGAGTTAATTAGGGAGACTCACTTCCTATCTCTGGGCCTCAGTCACCCTGTATGTGAGACGAAGGATGCAGTTAGCACTCAACAAATTGCCAACTCAGGAGTCTGCAGACCTGACCCACAGGCTAACTCCAGCTTGCCTGCCTATTTTATATGGCCCATGAGAAAAGGCTATTAAAAAATAATAATAACAATACCTCACAACACATGAAAATTATACGAACTTCAGCTTGCAGTGTCTCTAAGTTTTAATGTTTTATCACACCCAGCCACTCTTTCCTTTAGTTGCTGTCTGCGGCTGCTTTCACTTGCAGTGGCAGAAGTGGATAGATGGTATGGCCTTTTCAGAAAGTTTGCTAACCTCTGTGCTAGAGGGTCATCACCATGGAAATGCTGTGATGCTACTGCATGGTGTGTGTGAGCCCTAGTTCAGTTTAGTTCAGTCGCTCAGTCGTGTCCGAGTCTTTGCGACCCCATGAATCGCAGCACGCCAGGCCTCCTTGTTCATCACCATCTCTCGGAGTTCACTCAGACTCAAGTCCATCGAGTCCGTGATGCCATCCAGCCATCTCATCCTCGGTCGTCCCCTTTCTCCTGCCCCGAATCCCTCCCAGCATCAGAGTCTTTTCCAATGAGTCAACTCTTCGCATGAGGTGGCCAAAGTACTGGAGTTTCAGCTTTAGCATCATTCCTTCCAAGGAAATCCCAGGGTTGATCTTCCTCAGAATGGACTGGTTAGATCTCCTTGCAGTCCAAGGGACTCTCAAGAGTCTTCTCCAACACCACAGTTCAAAAACATCAATTCTTCGGTGCTCAGCCTTCTTCACAGTCCAGCTCTCACATCCATACATGACCACTGGAAAAACCATAGCCTTGACTAGGCGGACCTTAGTCGGCAAAGTAATGTCTCTGCTTTTGAATATGCTATCTAGGTTGGTTGTAACTTTTCTTCCAAGGAGTAAGCGTCTTCTAATTTCATGGCTGCAGTCACCATCTGCAGTAATTTTGGAGCCCCCCAAAAATCAAGTCTGACACTGTTTCCACTGTTTCCCCATCTATTTCCCATGAAGTGATGGGACTGGATGCCATGATCTTCGTTTTCTGAATGTTGAGCTTTAAGCCAACTTGTGAGCCCTAAGCCTGGTGTAAATGCAGTTCCGTCCGTGTCTTCCTCCCCAGGACTATGAATTACAGCTGATGACATACAAGGCCTTTGTGGAATCGCAGCAGAAATCCCCGGGCAAGCGCCGTCGTATGCTCTCCTCTTCAGATGCCATCACACAAGAGGTGAAAGGAGGGGGTGGGCAAGGATGTGTACACTGTCCTCAAGGAAGGATTCGCTCGTCGGGGCCTTATGATTTGATTACTGTTGAGCATGTGATTTCATGAAAACTTCCTCTTTTTGTCAGCTATTTAAATTGACTTTTTTGGCAGATAACTTATCTAAAATTTTTTTTTTTTTTAAATCATAGTTCATGGACTTAAGGACTCGCTACACAGCATTGGTGACCTTAACAACTCAGCATGTGAAATACATCAGTGATGCACTCCGGCGGCTAGAGGAGGAGGAGGTGAGGACAGCTGGTTCTAGATCATCTTGAGAGTAGAATATAAAATCCTGTACCTCATCTGTCAAGACTTAAAATGCACACACAGCTGACATCCATTGTGTACTTTTCCCACGAAGTTGCTGGGTGCACTGCACCAGCAAAGCAGAGAATTCTTGTACCCATGGGAACACAGGGTTAGGTTCCTGCCAACTTTTGGTCAGTGGATAACACACAACCTGGTTTTATGTGTGCTTTTGTTTAAAAGCACTTTATCTAATGCCTGTGTGCTAAGTCGCTTCAGTCGCACCAGGCTCCTCTGTCCATGGGATTCTCCAGGCAAGAATACTGGAGTGGCTTGTCATGCCCTTCTCCAGGACTTTACTTAATATATCTTGCTGATTCACTAACACTGAACTCCTATCTAAGAGAAGCATAACTCACACCTGAACTCCTATCTAAGAGAAGCATAACTCACACCTGAACAAGTCTTATTAAAGCACATTTTCTCTCTAAGGCACGTGACAACCTTCTAGTGAATAATGAGGACTGACTGAATTGTGTCCAACATGCCCACTGCCAGGTTTTGATATGATAGAAACATTATAAGCTTTAAGAAAGAGCTGTGAAGAGAGATCCTTAATAAAGCATAATTTGTTAAAGGGAAATATTGGAGATATCCAAATTCTATATGATAGAATGCTATGAAACTGTTAAAAATAGTTAAATAGATTTATATGAACTGACATAGAAAGATACTTATAATACATTATTTGAAGAGAAAAAACAAGTTTGAATTCTATGTATAATTACTATTTCAGGAAAAACAAGAGTGTGTACCACAGAGGTACAAAATATAGAAATATTCTGTACCAAATTCCTGGGGAAATGAGGTTAAAGGGACATATATTATGCATTTCAGATTGTTTGAATTTGCTGTAATGAGTATGCATTCTTTCTGTCATTACAAAAATCTATGTTTTTGCAAAATAAGTTTACACATATTCAACAACTCTTACAAAAGAAATGCTCTTGGAAACATTAACCTGTGCCAACTTTTGCCTATATAAGTTGGCCAAAGATTTTCTTTATGTCAGTACATACCTCATTTAATCTCTGTAGAAGTCCATCTCTTCACTTGAAAATCTAAGAATTATGAAAATAAGATGGTATATGTGAAGGGCTTCTTAAAATTAGTAAATAACTATTGACTGCACATCCCATAGGAAAATAGCATGCTTTTCTAAGAAAAGTGCCAACCTAGGTATAATGAACTTAGCTATTAGTATCACACAGGCACCGGTGAACAATGCTGTGGGTGGGATAAATTATGTTTAACTTGGGGTTATTGGAGCTACTGATTGAGGTAACTCTTATGTTTTTATTTTAGGAACTCTGAATCAGGCCTGTCTAGTAAGACATTGACCAAGATACTGATTTTCTATTTCCTCTTCTAGAAAGTGGTAGAGGAGGAAAAACAGGAGCATGTGGAGAAAGTTAAAGAACTTTTGGGCTGGGTGTCTATCCTAGCAAAGAATACACAAAGCAAAGCTACCTCACCCCAGACCAAAGAACCTACAGACATCGAAAAGGCTATTTTAGAACAACAGGTGAGTGGAAGGTCCCTCTATCACTTCCTTTGTAGCATAGTATGAGATTGCTCATTAGGTGGGATAATATAAGGTACATATGGGCCACTCAGGAATGATTATTATCTCAGGAAATGTTAGCTTCCAGGACTTAAAGAAACTGAAGAAGTCATCTTATTTGTGTTTCTGCTTTCTAAATCACTCTAGATGGTGGTAATGAAAATCTTACCTAAGCTAGGATTTTTCCCTAGGGTTTTATTTTAAATGATTTTTGATTCTTCAGTTTCTTGGCCACTGAAGTTTTCTCTTTTCTTCTACTACATAGGTTCTGGCAGAGGAGCTGACAACCAAGAGGGAGCAAGTCTCTGAGGCTGTTAAAACTTCACAGATCTTCTTGGCCAAGCACGGTCACAAGTGAGTCATAAATGAAATACTATGGCACATGTAGAGGACTGGATCTTACTGACTAAACTCAGGGTCGTGATGAGAACTCAGGCTGGAGAATTCAAGGTGTCAGGAGTCAGATTATGAAGAACTTTGTAGTTTATGCTGAATTTGCACTTTATGTGTCAGGTGGGCTTTTGAACCTGATCAGGCTGTTCATAAAGGTTTCTGGAACAATTTCATAGAGAATGGATAGACATGAGGCACGAGCAGAGGACTCAGCAACCAGTTAAGAGGCTGTTCTGACAATACAGGCAAGAAATGATGAGGTGGAGAAGAGACAAAGATTCAAAAGATATTAAGGATGATGAACTTACAGGGCTTTGTGACAAAGGAAAATGATCAGGTGTAACTCCCAGGTTTCTGGCTTGGGCCACTGGGCTTTTGGTGATGCTGCTAAGTGAGATAGGGAACACAGGAGAGGCTGTGGCTTGAGGGGTAAGAAGGCCACTTTAGTTTAGATATTATGAATCTGAAGAGACCACAGGACATCAGAGGATAGACCTCTGATATGTATTTGGAAGTCCCTGATACATTACTTATGCCTCAAGTGGTTCCACTAAAGTTGTCCAGTGGCAGCTATATGTGTAAATTTAGAATTTATGAGAGAAATTTGAAGTGATAGAGATTAGCATAGTAAAAACCATGACTGAATTATCTTACAAGGGTTCAAGGGCTTCTCAGCCTATAAAGGAGCCTTAGAGGCGTAAGAGGAAATTATGAGTGAAACCTCAGAGCCCAGGGGAGAACAGAATTCCAAAAAGAAGGAAATGGTCAAAAGTCAAGTAAAGGTAAGACATAGCTATTAAGTTTGGCATGTTGGAAGTTTTTGGTGACTCTGGTGAAAAGTTGGGGGATGATGTCAGATTTAGAGGAATGGGGAGCTCGTGAGGCAAGGAAGGAAGTGGGAGTGAAGTCAGACTGCTCTTCCAAGGAGCTTGTTGTGGGAAAGGAGAGAAATAATAGACCAAATACTCAGAGTAGGATTTATGATCAAGAGAGAGTTTGTTTGTTTGTTTTTTCTTAAAAGATTGAAGGGACTTAACTGTGTTTATGGACTATTGAGTCTCAAGGACCAAAAGGAAGAGAAAAATTGATATCATGGGAGAGGGGTTGCAGAGAATGTAGAAGAGGATAAAATTCATCTGTGGGTGGAAAGTATAGACTTAAGTAGGAGTTGAGGCAGCTTTTCCTCTGAGGTCTGGGGAAAAGGAGATTAGGGAAGGTATAGATACAGGTAAATATACCAAAAGTAAAGTCAGAAATTAAGAGAATTAGTGCCCAGTGGTCTGTATTTTCTCTTTGAAACAGGTAAAGAGGTTGTTTGCTGAAAGTTAGAGTGGGCGCCCAGAGGATTGTCAGGAAGCATTGAAGTCTGGTAGTGGTTGGACCAGGAAGACGTCTACATGATTTTGGAATCCTCCCACTAGATAGACTTGGTCTGCAGGTGGGATCAGAGAAGTCGAAGGGTTTGATTGATCTGGGTTTGGAGTCTTGTTAGTGAGGAAAGAGTGCAAGGGTAACAGTGAGGGATTAATCGAGAAGGTGGACTGTGTGGACTTTAATGAGAAGAAAAGATAATAGATGGATTAAGAGAAATGGAGAGGTCAAGGAAGGTTTGGTAAATCAACAGGTAGTTTTAAGATGAATCATAAGATTCAGTCTCAGAAACACAATGTATTGATAGAATGAGAAAAGGAGCTTGCAGAATTCACCAGATTCAAGAAAAGGTTCTGAAGAACATCTGGTAAAATACTGAAGTTTGGGAAAGTTGGACAGTTAGGTAATGAGTAAATGAGTTTGTTGTATCCTTCTCTTTTGTTTCTTTAAGATATTTCATTTTTAAAAGAGAAGAGATATAAGAGTAAAGGAAGAAAGCTAGCCAGGTAGGATTATAATCAGATAGTAGATTCTTGAAGTTTAAAATGTCAGAAGTGGAATAATTTTAGAGGATGGCAGCATCTAAGTATGGACGAGGCTGAAGTGGCCTGCAGACCATTTGGATTGGGAAGTTTGCTGGACTACAGGTATAGAGTGTTAGATAATTGGTGGCATGAGCATTGACGTCAGCAAGAATCATGACTCAGTCTGAGACAGACAGGAAAACCATGAGCTAGATGCCAAAGTGTTCAGTGAGTATGGGAGACTGACCAGATGATCCATCATAAACAGTGGCAAAGAAGAATGCTATCCAAGGTGGAGACGTCATTTTGAAACAGTAGAGGAGAACTGGGGAAAAGGTCTTTCTCTAAAAGAGCTTTAAATGCTTCATCTTCTAGGCTGTCAGAAAAAGAGAAAGAACAGATATCTGAGCAATTAAATGCCCTCAGTAAGACTTACCATGACCTTTGTGAAGGTTCAGCAAACCAGCTTCAGCAACTCCAGAGCCAGCTGGCCCAACAGACAGAACAAAAGGTACTTTGAGTTTTTCTCTCCAGGTGTTGGAAAGGTACCTTGGGAACAGTATGACTGCAGCTTTGCTGATTGAGAGTCATGATCACTAGCTTTCCATGACCAGTGTGACTTAATTTTTAACCTCACCATAGCAGCCATTTGTCTCGTGTTTCTTTACTGGGGTTCCACGATGTGTTGGTCAGTCAGAATCACTAGAAGGTGCATATGGCTAATCCTTAGGCCTGCTTCACCATTGTGTCATCTTGCATTTTGTGGCAGACCACAGTCAAGGAGAACCTGAATTTTGTGTCGTATCTGATGAGCAGGCAACGTGGTTACTCTGTGGCATTGTCACTCAGAAGACAACAGGGAGTTCTGAATATTGGGAAGTAAAGGCAGCGGACCTCTTCCCCCTGCCCCTCATACTTTTTTTTTCCTATCTACTAAATAAATGAAAAATGTCAATTTCCAAAACAAACTGGTGGATTAGCTGCACTGACTGAGACGCTGGTTCCCCTTATCCATAGTCACCCCATCATGTGACATCTTTACCAGTTGCCACCGTGTTCATTGCCTGGACCACATGGAAGTTGTTATGTTCCTGCTGGTTGTCCTGAGTTCTTCCTGGATACTTGTGTGTATATGTAAACTCACCACATTATATACATGTGTCTCTGGGACATATATGTGTGTTTGCCTGCTTATTTCCTATGTTGTGAAGCAAAGGCCAAATTCTGTGAGGCAATTTAAGCTCCTGTGGCAATCAGATTCGGTCTAGATAATGCTCAAAATGCTATTTAGACAAAATATGCTTTGACTCTGATCCTGAAATTTGTATAGCAGGAGCTGGAGTTATAAAGGCCACAATGTAGAACCGGCTATGATTTATTTGAGAGCAGATTTCCAAAGTGAACGTGCTGGTTTAGCACTCTGTTTGTGAGATAACCCACTTGTAATGGCTCATTGCTTCACCATATACGGGAGTACATGAAGAGTTTTAACAAAGTTGCTTGCTGAGAACACCCAGTTCTCATTTTGGAAGGTTAAGAAAGGGGAGAAGGAAAGCAAGAGAGTCGAGCTGCTGAGCACCTCTACATTGAGCATGATGTGCCCCTGTTACCGTTCCTGTGTTTCATGTGAAGTACTGTTCTGATTAACTGACATCCTTGCTTACAAGTTTAACTAACCCTTTGGAGTTTAAGCACAAATGCACAAAGGGAAAAGAGGACGACCTGTTTGGGGTTCTTTTTTGCAAAAAACAAACAGTCGCATGCTGGACGCTAACACCAAGCTTACACTGTGTGTGCGATACGGCTGAGCTGCTCCATAAGGCTCTCTCTCTTATCTGCCCAAGGCACACCCTGCACCTCTGGTAAGTAGAGCCTTTTATGTTTTCTTTCCTCTTCTCCCTCTATCATCTTCTGCTCGTGTAGGTCAGAATGCTCGTGTTTGGTGGGGCCGAAATGCGTTTCTCTGGATCATATCCCAGCTCAGTGATTCTTGCCTGTCCTCCAATTATGAGGGTGTTAGAAGGAACAGTCTTTTCTCTTTGGCTAGACTGTGGACCTTTTTCCAGTACAAGCATGTCTGAGAGTTCATGAACTCACAGAAGAAATTAGACATCTCTCAAAGAATCTCTTTCTTTGTCATACTGTCTGCTTCTGAATAGCCTTTATGTGAATTTTGTAAATGGAATTTTTCATATATTTCAGAGTCACATACCACAGTGGGATTTTCCCTTCAGTCCCTACAGACCAGACAGCTAGTAGATTCACATAACATACGTTTACCTTATGCAAGTCAAACTCTACATCCTGGGTCAAAAAACAAAGGGAGAATGAAGAATAACACATAATAAATATTTTAAATAGTGTGAAGAATTCTCAGTTATTCCATTATTTGAACAAACATAGTACGATGAAGATGCAGCCCAGATCTGGTTCCTCATTTGCTATCTATTCTCCATCTCTGATAGTATGCAGCTAATCCAGCTCGAAATTCTCAGGGCATATTCTTAAAATCTGGGCAAAGTAGGTTAATGATTTTAAGGATTTCCTTACTGTTTATCAGTTTATTCATCAAATGTTTCTTGAACTGCTGATACTAGTCCTAGACATCCAATGGGCAAAGCACCTGCTTTTATGGAGCCTGCTTCTCACCGAGACAGAAATGAATTGCATTGTATGGGAGGCAAGGAGGTGACAGACAGTTGCTTCAGTAAAATCTTCCATGGATAAGGACAAATAAGTAATACTGATCAAAGAGGGACAGATATGAGCATGTATGGAAGATGAAGATGCTGAACACTAACAAGAGGAAGTAGAAACTCGGAGAGTGATAAAAGCAGTGTGTTCTGAGTGGTAAAATACGTCAATGATTTAACTTCTGAATAACATTCTGCCTTGAAAGGCTTCAAAATAGGAATTCTTCACAAACTGTTTTGAGGCTTTTTTATACGGATGGTGTTGACAGTGTGTAAGGCTGGCCTTATTCTGTGTCCTTAGTACTGAACTCCTTTGTAAGATGGAACTCTACTGTGCTTCCTCTTCCTGCTCCCCTGGATCTATCTATCTGACTGGCAAGAAAGTAGAGTAGCTTGAAATTTAGAGTCAGTCCTTGGTTTGATTCTGGAACTCACTTGTTTTGTGACCTTGGACAAGTTACCTAATCTCTGTGTACCTCATTTTCTTATCCGCAGACTAAAAATTAATTGCCTTCACAGGATTGTTGTGAGGATTAAATGTCACTGCTTAATAAATATTTTAAAGTGAAGTTGCTCAGTCGTGTCCGACTCTTTGTGACCCCATGGACTGTAGCCTACCAGGCTTCTCAGTCCATGGGATTTTCCAGGCAAGAGTACTGGAGTGGGGTGCCATTTCCTTCTCCAAGGATCTTCCCGACCCAGGGATCAAACCCAAGTCTCCCGCATTGTAGGCAGACACTTCACCCTCTGAGCTGTGAGGGAAGCATATAAATATCTTAAGTGTCCAGTAAATAGTAGCCATCATTGTGATGATTGTATTACCTGTTCTAGCCTGGACTAGAGGAAAATTTATTAGTGGTTTCAGAGTCAAGGGACCCTAGTCTGCTCCTTCCTTGACTTGCTGCTTCCAATTCCTAGAGCTAATTTTACTCAGAGCTGTTGCCATGCAAATGCTAGCATTGGCCACCAAAAATGTGGCCACCCTAGTTGCTCAGCACCTGCCTGAGCAACATGCGCAGGGCCACCTATTGAGCTGCACAGCTCTTGTGTGGCTCTTGGGCCGCTTATCTCTCTCTTCTGAGAGAGATAATCCCTCACTGTTACCCTTGCACCCCATGGACTGATCCCACTGAACTCCTCAGCAGGGAAGTGCTACTTCAAGAGTCTTCTGCATGGATTGCAGCCCTGAGAAGTTGTTATGTGAGTTCCAGTTCTCACTTTGGGGGAACCAGTATGTCTGTGAGAGCCTTTTTGGTGATTTAGTCTTAGAAATAGCTCTCTCCTCACTTTCGTTGCTTGCTACTTTGTAGAGCTTGTCACTCAGATACGCTTAATGCTGCCACCCTTTGGGTACTCTGTAGATTTCTGTCTATGTTAAACATCCTATAGATTATAAAAAATCCTTTTTAGTATTAACAATGCCAGGCTTCAGGATGTTTCCTACAGATTGGGGCTCATCTCAGGCTGGGTTTTTCTTGTGATTGGAATTTGATATACTGTAGTTCTTTGAATGACTCCTTTCAACAATTGTGCTTCTCTGATTCAGTGTTCTTGTTCGTTTTTTCTTGTAGGGCTGCAGAGCAGTGGCTGGGGTGATTGACCTAGGCACAGTGGAGATATTTCCCATCTTCAGAGCAATGCAAAAGGGCCTCATTGACCAAGACACAGGCCTGGTGCTCCTGGAATCCCAGGTTATCCTGTCTGGCCTCATTGCTCCTGAGACCTGTGAAAAGCTGTCTTTGGAGGAGGGCCTAGCCAGAAACCTCATTAATCCTCAGATGTACCAACAGCTCCAAGAGCTACAGGATGCCCTGTCCTTAATCAGCAGGCTTACTGAAAACAAAGGCCCTCTTTGTGTGGCAGAAGCAATTGAAAAGAAAATAATCAGTGAGAAAGTTGGTTTGAAAATCTTAGAAGCTCACCTGGCAACTGGAGGCTTCAGTCTCCCCAATGATGAGAACTGTATTAACCTAGAGGAGGCTTTTCACCAAGGCCTCATTTCTGCATGGCTTCACTCAGGGTTAGAGTCCCACCTGAGATCATCCAAGAACTTGATAGACCCAAACACAGCTGAGAAAGTAGATTTACTGGATCTGATGCAAAGATGTATTGTCCACCAGGAATCAGGATTGAAATTGCTGCCTGTCAAGCAGTTGGCAGGGGGAATGGTGAGCTTGAAATCAGGCCGGAAGGTTAGCATTTTCCGTGCCGTTCAGGAAGGGCTGATAGATAGGCAGGTTACTGTCCGGCTGCTGGAAGCTCAGCTTTTTGCTGGAGGCATAGTAGATCCCAGAACAGGACACAGACTTACAGTGGGAGAGGCTGTGAGACATAACTTGATTGACCAAGATATGGCCTGTGCTCTCCTCATAAGGCAGCTTCAGACAGGAGGAATCATAGATACTGTCACTGGGCATAGGCTGACAGTGGATAAAGCAGTGAGCCATGATCTGGTAACTGCTAAGATTGCCCTTGTGATTCTGGAGTCCCTTTGGTCATTCATGGGGTTGCTATGGCCTGAGTCTGGAGAGATTCTCCCAGTTACAGATGCCCTGGAACAAGGTATCGTGTCTACAGAACTAGCTCATAAAATCCTTAGTGACCGACAGCATATTAAAGCTGTATTTCTACCAGCAACTACAGAGATTTGGTCCTGGGAAAAAGCAATTGAAAATGGTATGTTAGACAGACGTCTTGCTAGTAACTTGAAGTCAGTTTGTATCCCCGATGTGATGCCCCACATGCAATTAGCAGACTCTTTAGAACAAGGCAAGTTGAACACAAGTCCTGGAGTGGCAGGTGTGTTGCGTAGCACAGGCGAAACCGAGGGTGCCACAAGCCATAATGAGAAGCTGCTGTTTCAGCTGATGACTCACAGCTATATTAACGTGAGGGATGGGCAGAGGGTGCTCCTGTTGGACAATGAGCTGATAGAGGCACTAAGAGCAAGAGGTGATCAAACAGGTCCTCCAGAAGTGTTTGGAAGTGGGCATCAGAGGCTAGAAGCTGCTGAGAAGTTACAAGAAGCAGTGAATGTGAAAATGACAGAAACTTTCTGCGATGAGCTGAGTGTGAGGTCACATGAGTTCCACTTTTCTTCTCAAACCAAAGAAGATGCCAACCAGGTGAACTGCACTGAAGCAAAAGGCAAAAAGATCATTGTAGAAACAGAATGCTCTTCTATAGAGAACCCCCAAATGGACCTGTTTGTAGGGCAACAAAAAGTGGGAAATCCAAATGTCGATACTTTGAAGGTCATGGATAAAGTTGAATCAGAGTTTAAAAGACAGTTGTTTGGTACCAAAAAGGAAGAACAAATAGAAGTGTCTACCAGAGAAAATGTCAATAGAGAATTTCTCCTTACAGTACCTCCTGAGAAAGCAGAAGATGTGACTGTGGTGGAGGACAAAAACCTACTTTCTGTTGAATCACTAAAAGAAGAATGGCAGATTCTCAGAAAGACTCTCTTGATGTGTCAGAAAGAGCAAGCAAACACACTTGAAACTGAGTATCCTCTAGGTGAAACTGGACAACCTCTCATAAAAGCCCAAAGCAGAAAGTCACATCTCCAGGTGGAGAAAACTCTAGCTTTAGAATCGGAACTCAGATCTGAAAAAGATAAGAATATTCATTCTCTGGACAAGAAGAAAGCATTAAGTAAGTCACCTCTGGGTAGGGATGACCATCCACAAAGTACAGAAAGTCACAGCGTGGCAGATGGTAGCAGGATGATGACAGACAAGGAAGCTGATGGCAGTGAAACTCCCCTGCCAGGCAGTGCTGCTTCAGAATTGCTTGAGGAGGCTACTTTGAGTACACTAGCTGCACAATTAGTAGAGGGCGGTATCCTTCATGAACAGACAGGCCAAAAGCTCTTACTAAGTGAAGCAATAGCCCGAGGCCTTGTGCCCAGTCACACTGCTGTGAAACTTATGGGAAAGATGAACATGTTTCGGGGATTCTTTGACTCTCAGACCTGCGAGTCTTTGACAACAGAAGAAGTCATTGATGAAGGTCTGATGGATGAGAAGTTGTTGCACAATGTCCTCATGGCAGACAAAGCTATAAGTGGTGTCTTAGACCCTCATACCCACACACTGTGCTCTGTGAAGGAAGCAGTTGCCATTGGACTTCTTGACACACAAACAGCCACCAGAATTTTAGAGGGGCAGGTGGTGACTGGTGGAATCATTGACCTGAAACGAGGCAAAAAGGTTTCAGTAACTTTAGCCTCAAATCTTGGCTTGGTGGACAGTGCTGACCAGCCAGAGCTCATAAAACTGGAGAAAGCTTCCAAAGGCAGAGATGCTGAAAACACAGTTAGGGAAAGATTAATTAGCTTACAAATGGAAACAACTGGAATTATGGACCCTGACAGCAAAGCCCCTGTAACAGTCATGCAGTCCATTGACAGAGGACTTCTGGAGAGAGGTGAGGCCACTCAGTTGTTGACAAAGCAGGTGGTAGATGGGGGTATCGTTCACCACATATCTGGAATGAGACTTTCTGTTGATAATGCCTTTAAGCATGGCATCATTGATGAAGACTTAGCCAAGGAACTCAGAAAGGTTGAGACCTTAAGCCTCCGTCAGTTCTCTCATCCTGAAACAAAGGAAGCTATTTCCCTCTCTGAAGCCATGAAATTAGATCTTGTAACGCCGGACTTGAAGAGAGAAATCCAAGAAATTCAGGCCTTCACTGGAAGCTTTGTAGATCTCATTTCTGGCCAGCAATTGACCCTGGCAGAAGCTGAAAAGGAAGGACGATTAACTAATAAAGCAACACTGTCTTCAGAAATGATGAATGGGATTATAGATCCTGAGAGTTACAGAATTGTTCCTTATTCAGAATTAGTAAAAAAGTGTAAAATTGATATTGAATCTGGGCAGAGATATCTAGAAGTAATTCCCTTTTCAGACATTAAAGATGGAGCGAGTGGCAAAGTACTTACATTGTCTCAAGCAATTAAGCTTGGAAAAGTGGACTTTGCAGCTACACTGAAGGTTCTGGAAGCCCAGGCAAATGCTGGGGGAATCATAGACCCTGCCACAGGAAAAAGATTGACATTGGCATCAGCCCTGGAACAGAAATTAGTAGATGAAAACATGGTCAGAGTTATTGCATCTCGGCAGGTATTGGATGGAGGAATTATTGACATATTCAGTAATCAGAGAGTGACTTTAAAGGAAGCTATTGAGAAAAGACTTATCAGTCCTGAACTGGCAACTATAATCCAAGTAGATACATTTAAGTCTGGTGATCACCAGGCTCACATTGAAAAGCAAGATGGAATTGAAGTATGTGAAATAAAGAAGGAATTTCTTAGAAAGGAAATGTTAATTGCTCATAGTCAGCCCACTGAAATGAGTTGTGGTAAAGGAGAAAGTGAGAAATTATTTCAAATTGAAAACCAGTCTGCACAAAAAAACACTGAAGTGAGAGTCTCTAATTGGGAGGAGGCAAACAAGAGCAGGGAGACTTCATCAAAGGGATTGGAGTGCAGTGACCAAAATAAGAGGTCTTCTCCAGATGCTAAGGGATCTTTGGGCATCATAATTCCTAGTGATGGTAAAGGTAAATCACCGGGCCCAGATTCAGAGACATATCTTCAATCAGAAATTTGCGATTTTAACCCCAAAGAGGTGGCTTATACAACTATGGGAAAAGATACAAACAAAGAGCAGGAAATAATAGTACCAACAGAAATTATTTCTCATATGAAACAGCCTGTATCCGGTATAGATTCTAAAGAAGTAAGGGAAAACCAAGGAGGAATTATTTCAGAAGTGCAAGAGTCAAGTCGTGAAACTTTAGACAAATTGCTAATTCAGCAGGTTATACCGAAACCAGTGAAAACCACGGAGAAGGGTGAGAGAGGGAAGAAGACTGTAGAAGAGCGCGTCGAGACCCGCAGACCAGCAGCTCTTTCAGGAGAAAAGCAGAATCAGGAAACTGCCACTGGTGATGACCATGACTCCAGTATAGAGAATCAGTGTATGGAAATAACTGCGCGTGAAAAAGGGAAAGAAACTGACAAGGATCTGGGCTTTTCTGTTGTTGGTGAAACGGAAGACTCTTCTTCCCAAATGACACCCAAAGGAATTTCTGTAAGAAATCAAGATGCTTTAACCTTCTTCAACTCTAATCAAGTCAGTGAATCTCAAGAAATTATTGTTGGGATCCAGAGTGAACTACCCTCCACTTTGATCCCAAGGCCTGAAGGATTGCACTACCAGGAACCTGTTGGAGGAGTCCAAGTTGCAGACACAGCCCCAGTTTTCACAACAGACAAGTCTTTCCAAGGAACCACCGGACAGGAGACCAGTTATCATCAAGATTCTTGTGTTACTTTTAAGGTTAGGCAGACCAAAGACCTGACTTTCTTATCTAATGAATATAAAGAAAAATCATACCAAGAAGTACCTTTTGACTCAACAAGCACTGTTACATTGGAAGAAATTAGCGTAGGCTCCAAAGAAGTCAGTAATCTGGAATTCTCAGACAGAAAGGACCTTCCTCCTCAGGACAACAAAAGTGATCGTGAACATGGCAGAATTCTTGATTCTAAAGTAGTGACAACTCAGGAAATACCTGGAGAGGAATCTCTACGAATGTCAAACCTTATAGTTACAGGTGCAGAAGTAGGGTCCTTTGAAGGCATAGTGACTCAGAGAGTTCCCAGAGTCTCGGTGTCCCTTCTCCCAGAGAAGCTGTCCAGAGAGGTGTCTCAAAAAGATAGTACAGGACAGCAGGAGGCCACCATTAGTCCTATTCCAGACACCAGTGAAGAGGAGTTGGTGCCCCCAGTATCATGCCCCACAATGAAGATGGATGAGAGGGCACCTCAGGAGAAGCTCAGAGCGAGCCCTGGCAGCGAACAGACCCCGTTGATGACTGTACCAGGGGGAGCAAGTGTGAACCCGGAGCCCTTAAGAGCTACTAAAGTAAGTTACCCAGTGGTGCATTTGTGTGTGTGTGTGTGTGTGTACTTGTTATGGCTAATTTCATGCTAAAACTCTTGACTGGATACTGAGTTTTCATAGGTATGATTAATTGTGTATATACATCTACTTAAGGACAACTAGAGGATTCTCTAAGATAACTTAATTTATTGTCATCTGTTTGTAACATAGTTGTTGGAAAATTAGGTAGTAGCCCTGAATGTCTTTCCGAAATTTGCAAGGGTATCGTTGACGCTAAGTTAAGATACTGACGCTATGGTACCTGAAGTCAGAAGAGGTTTTTGCTAAAACGATGCTTATAGATTAATAATCTTCAGCCTGTGCTCCCTGAGGAAATTAATGAATTGCTTTTCTGTCTATTGATTTGAGACAGTTTAGATAAAATAACACAATTTAATTCATTCCATGCAATGTGTAGTAAAAATTTCTATTTCTATTCTATGACCCTGTCTGCTTTAAAGGCAGACTTAAAAGAGAATGTCAGATTTGAGTGAGTTTTCTTTTTGGCTCCACAGAATGTATTTACCCGGCAGCTCTGCCTAGAACATGATGAGAAGTTGGTATCCTATCTGTCTCTTTTACGGGACATTGAAATGAGGACCAAGCAGATTCAACCTACAGAGCTCAACCTGGCAGAGCTACAGGATCTGCTGTGTCAGGCCAAGGTAGGTTCCCAGAGACTTCCTCCAGGCCCACCAGCTTGGGAAACGTCAAGAAGACACTGTAAGAGAAGCTTCTGAAGAAAGAAGAACATGTCCAAAAGCGCTGCTATTTAATGGGCAAAAAGCAGATTGGAAAAACTATGATTAGAGATCTGTGAAGAGCAGCATGGGGTACTAGTCTCACAGAAACCAAAGCATGAGAGACTCAAGGGAGTGTTCGAGACAGTGGGCAGTGTTAGATACTGGTCAGCAGTATTAGATACAGTGGGGGCACTGAGTACAGTAAAGACTAAAAGTGGGATTCAGTGGCTGAGAGTCACCGGGCACCCTGATAAGAACAGTTACAGTCGAGTGATGGGATATAAACCAGGTTGCAATGAGAATAAACAGGATGTTGGAAGGTGGAGACAATTAATGTAGGTCATGCTTTCCAGAAGTTTGGTAGTGCAGGCAAGGGAAGAGAGGCAGGACACTAGCTAGAGGAGATGCATTGGGAGAGGAACGTTTTGAGTGGATTTTCAGGCTAAGGAGAAAGAACCAGTAGAAAAGGAGAGCTTGAAGTTAGGGAAGAGTGGTCACTCTTGGTCACTCATGGAATGAGGTCCCTGCGACATGGAAAGACGTAGACATAGCCAGTCTCGAGTGGGAGGAGGAGCACCTCCTGCACTGCAGCTGGAGGCTGAGAGTTGTCGCAGGGTTGGAGTCATGGGGGGCGCAGAGACTGTAGAGGTTTACCAGCTCTCTCAGGGTCCAGAGGGTAGCCTTGGGCGGGATGGCTGAAGGGGAGGTGAGGATGACGCCCAAAGAACTACCAGGTTCTTCTCCAGCTTGTTTCTGGCTTCTCTTCTGAGGAGCAGAATATTGAGGAATAGCTGGGTGGAAAAGCTGGCTTGGGGCATTTTTATGTTCTTTGGTTCTACTCGCTTGAACTTCAGAGTGGAAGAGTTGTCCTTTGGTTGACTTATTTATTGCATCACATTATTTAAAGCATAATGACGCTCTTGGAGAGGTAGCAAGTTGTAGGGCAAGAAGCATTGCCCTGAGTCAGAAAACCTGACTGCAAGTCTGGGTTCTATTGCTTATCAGCTGGGTGACCTCAGGGAAAAACAAATTCACATTTTTAAGCACTGAGGCATCTGTCCTATAAATTCAGGATTATGATGTCTGCTCTGCCTCCTCAAGAATGATTGATTATGAGAACAACAGAAAAACTAATGAAGGTCTATAAAAACATTTTATAAGCCCTAAAGCCTGTGTAAACATGAGGTGACAGAATAATGTGTTTACAGCTGATTCCAAGACAGCAAGATTTCTAGTCTCGATTTTGGAGGTAACTCCAGTTTATGCCCTCAGGTATTAGACAAGGAGCTAAAGGATCTGTCCATGGTGGTGAGCCAGGAATTGGAGTGTGTGGATCAGATTATCATCAACCAGCCTCAGGAAGTCCCAGCTCAACTGCTGAAGGCGCTAGAAAAAGATGCCAAGAATCTTCAAAAGTCCCTCAGCTCTGTGAGTGATACCTGGAGTTCCAGACTACTCTACCTCCAGAGTGCCTTGGAAGGACAGAAGGTAGCTTCTTGTTTTTATTTACAAAGGTTCACAGAGTCTGGGCAGGCTTGGAGAGTTTTATCATCTAACTTGCCATTTATTTCTTAGACTAGAGTGTTAAATCAGTATGAACAGCTAGAAGGCAGACTTCAAGATCTGAGAGCCTGGGTTGGCAATACCCATGTTATTCTGAACAGCAAGCAACATGACAGTGAAACAGATGCTGACAGCCTGAATCACCGCTTCCAACGGTGTGAGGTGAGCGCACCACGAGCTCTCAAGCATGTTTTATTTGCCCTTTTGTGTTGTCTTAATTTTATGTCTCTGCTAGGCAGACCAGTATCTGTACTTGCCTTTCTTAGAAAGTGTGACTTTCCATTTGAGAAATAAAAAGTCTTTGCAAACTTTTCCTGTAAAGGGCCAGATAGTGAATATTTTAGGTCTTGCTGGTGACCTGTTTCTGTGGCAGTTGCTCATCTCTGCTGCAGAAACATGAAAGCCGCCATACGCAGCATACGAACAAATGGTTGTAGACATGTTGCAGTAAAACTTTATTTACAACACCAGATGACAGGCAGGTCTGGCTTGGGGAGTGTAGATGACCAACCCCTCGTCTTGAGAGGTGGTTTTCTTCTTGTTAAACTCCAAGTTAATTGATTCTTTTTTGTAAGTCAGTGAGAGAAAAAGTTAAAGATTCTGAGATATATTTGAGCTGAGGATTCTCCTGCCCCTAACGCTGTTGTTTCTTTTGAATTATACTTAATATCAGATAACGCTCACATTGGTTTAGCCACCCTCTGCTATTCCTCTTGAATTCTTTCTGAAGTCAGAGCAAGACTAGAGATGTCCCTCATGTCCCTCCTATTCCAGCCTCTCCCTTTCCCCAGTCTTGGGAGGTACAGACCTAAATGCTGTCTGTGGCCAGGTTTCCCTTGCATGCATCCTCGCCCCTCTTTATCTTGCAAGAGTTGACTTGCCTTCTGCTTTTGTACCCTTTAATCCAAATACACTGATGGAGGAATGAGTATCAGACTTTGTTCACTGACAAGAGTTTTGAAAGAAGCAAGGGTGAGAAAAATGCCTATGACATAGTATGAAATATAAAAACACAGAGCACCTCCTGTATTGGTGTCCTTGCCTAGTTATAAATTATATGAATTCCATTATGGGAAGAGAGCCACAGTCTAAGCCTCATTTTCCTAGTGAGTTTCCCAAATCAGTGTGTTCACAGACAAAGGAAGTATAGTCATATGATAAATATGCAAGTAGTCCTCCTACAAGCCCACTTTGCAGGATTGCTAACTGCTCCCAATTTCAAAGTGATAGACATGCAGATATCTTACTTGTTTTTATGGTTTTTTAATTGCATCCAGTATAACGTGGGTAATGATTACTAAAAGTTTGTGTGACTAGTGCGTGCTTTTTAATTGTCTAAAAGCAGATAAATTCTAGTGTTTAGGCAGTTTTTTACTGCTTTATCTGACTGTAATCCTTTACAGTTTTAAAATGTATAATGTGTTTAACATTTTTGTACAGTTTAAATGTATAACATATATAACTATTTAAAAGTCAAATTTTAGTGAACCACTAAGAAACTGAATATTTTCTTATTTCTGGTTTACCAGTATCTCAGGGCTAGACAAATACAAATAGTTATTTGAACCTAATAAAATACAATTAGATCTATCTCAGACCAAAAATTCATGCTATACTTTCCAAAGTATAGCATGGTTTCACAGATTCTTGGGATTAGCAGTGCTATAATTCTGTTAATATAAATAATGGAAAGTGTAGTGCATTTAGAAACCAGTGGTTGATTTAATTTACTGTTCCTTTAATTATAGTTAAAGGAAACCTAGCTATAATATGTGAGGACTCTGGAAAGGCCAGAAGTGAGAGAGACTTCCATTGTGGGTAGGCCCTAGAAATAATCAGTGTCACTTTTAAAAATACAGGAAATTAACTTCTTTTTGATTATGTTGATTCTTTGATTAGAACCAACAGTTTCTGCTTCTATAAATAATTAGAAGTTTCTTTTCTCTTTTCTTCCTTTCCCCATTTCCCTTAGGACTTGAAACAGCCCATGGCTGAGAGGAAATCTCAGCTGGATGCACTTGCCTTTGATATTCAGTTCTTGATCTCTGAGCATGCCCAGGACTTGTCTCCTCAGCAGAACCGGCAGATGCTGAGGCTTCTGAATGAACTGCAGAGGTCCTTCCAGGACCTTGTAGAAGAGACTGCAGCTCAGGGGGATGCCTTGCGGGACCGTCTTCAACAAATGGAGCAGGCTGCCCAGGTCAAGGTCAGACTGAACCAGCGGCTGGGCTCAGTTGGTCCCTGGGATGTCCTGTCTTTGGGTTTTCTGGCCAGACTCCGTCTGTCATGATTCCAGGAGCCTGCGTTTACCAGTTTTGATTGGTCCGGGCCGGTTTGGTTCTGGTCCTGGAGACAGCTGTTTTGACTGTCTTTCTTGCTGTGTTTTTGGTTTTACGTACGCGTGTGAGAGAATATGTGTGTTTACGTGTGTATGCATGTGCAAGGTGTTTTCTTCTTAGTTAGACTCTACTGTAACTGTGTCTCATTGTCTCTGACTTGCAAATGAGAATTTTATCCCCAGCCTGTCTTTCCCCTACTCTCCCTCAGTATTCTTTTGAGGGCTGTTAGGAGCAATTAAATACTCCGAGCTCTTGAGAAGAACGGTCCTGAAGTTAGTTTTATACTGGGGCTTCTCAGATGATTAACAGTAAGATTCCTTGACCATCTTCAGACAGCTGACAAAAAAGGTTTTTATCAGGATCATATTAATTCTTTAGCACCTTTGAAAATTATTTTCTGGTACCTTTCTTCACACTGTTGTATCTAGTGCTTATTCAGTTGTGGAAAACTGGAGAAGCACCGTTGGTAGACTTTGCAGGCAGCCAGGAGACTAATCGTCTCACCACCTTCTGTCACAACCCTCTTCTTGTAGAACTCAACATAATTGCATGGTAGCATCGTAACCTTAGAATACCAAGAATGATGCTTATGCCATTCTTCTGTATGAATAATAAGTTGAAATTCAGCAAGATAGTATTAGAATTGTTATCACCAGTAAAACTGTCTCAGTGTCTCTTTTATTAAATATTGTGCATAGTAGAATTGAGCTTTTGAGTCAGACTTAAAGGATATTTAGTGAAGTTTGTATGTCCCTTGTTACTGCTTAGTTGTTTCAACTATATAATATAGTTAAATGGAAGTAAGATAGTAATGAAATATGATAGGTTACCTTCTAAATCTGGAAATTTGCAGTGTCCTCACTTGGATTTTATACAGCTTGGTGTAGCTTATGGATAATTAATGTAAGAGCAAAGGTCTGGGCCACCTTAAGATACAGCCCACATCCAGGGTAGGCCCCTGAGCTGCAGAAGATGGTCCAGTTGCATGTGAACATTCTCTTTAAGCAAGTAATTAATTCCACGACATTTATTAACCTTGTTATGTCAGAGATGCTCTGCTTCTCTCTATATTTGCCCTGAATGCATGCGTTTGTCTGTGTGTTAACTTGTTTGCTTTGCTTTTTTCAGATTCAGTCTGCACCCATCCTAACCCATGAAGATCCCGCTTTACAGCTGAAGAGCTCTTAGGAGTTCTCTTCCAGAGCCTTTCTATGTGTCCTAAAGCGGGGGAGAGGGCCAATTTGGGCACCTGTTTGTAAGTGCAGGTGACTCAAAATGCCATCAGAAGGTAGAAACTGGTGGAAAAATGGTCTCAGAAGGACGATCAGGAGAACACATCATGCTCAATTGCTCAGTCAGGTGCTTCAGCGTCATGTGACTGAGAGGTCTGGAAAAGGATCAGGCACAGAAGCAAATCCCTGCTCCCCTCGGGCTGGCTTTTCTCTTGGCTATTGGTGTAGACACCTGAAGGACAGAGCCCATTGCTATTCTTGGGCACTTCCCTTCTCAAAATAGCCAAGCCCCTCACGCCTGGCAAGTAATCATTCCATTTAATGGGTGTCTGCATTCGTGAGACATTTGATTTATATAAAGTCAGATTAATTATTAAGAAGCTCAATTAGCTTATAAATTATCCAGTTTCTTGATTTTTCCTCCTAGTCCAGTCCTTCTAATTTTCCATATTATGACTTCATATGTGTGTATCATCCAGTTCCTGTAGAAGTGATCAGAACCTGTCATTTATTATCATACCCAGTATCATCTATGGATTTTAAGCATCTAGGCTCTCTCTTCTCCATTTCCATGGATAATAAGCAGTCTGGCAAAGGAGCTTCCAAACCAAAATCTCAGAGCATTCTCACCTGAAATCACTCCTAATTGTAATTCAGGCCATAGATCTAGACCAATAGACTGTCCAAATGAGGGGAACTTTCTGAATATGATTTCTGTGCCTTTTCCTGTTCTAGTCTCCCACCAACTTTTCCATCCTTGTGATATAACCTTCCTGTTTTACATTTCAGGGAGTTCTCTTATATTTATAAAATGAGAATTATTAATTATCTCTTGGCCCCTTTGCATTTAATTAGACCCTGCAGAAACAACAGAATACCTGTCATCAGAAACTGGAGGATCTTTGCAGCTGGGTGGGACAGGCAGAAAGAGCATTGGCTGGCCATCAAGGTAGAGTCACCCAGCAGGATCTCTCTGCTTTGCAGAAGAACCAAAGTGACCTGAAGGTCAGTAAGAGTTAACTCACTTTTTTCATTCCTTCAGCTGCTGCTGCTGCTGCTGCTAAGTCACTTCAGTTGTGTCCGACTCTGTGTGACCCCATAGACAGCAGCCCACCAGGCTCCCCCATGCCTGGAGTAAAGGCTTGCCATGTGCCAGGCCCAGTGCCTAGTGCCAGCAACATAATGGTTAAATATCCCTGCTCTCATGAAGCTTACAGTGTCATGGAAGAGACAGACTTTACACAGATAATCACGAAAATGAGCATATAATGTATTCACTATTATATCTATAAAGGAAATGTTACATAAGAACATATAACAGACCCAATCTTGACTTATATTTCAGAAGATTCCTTTAAAGAAGTATCACTTAAACTGAGAATCGAAGGATACATCGGGGTTGATGCATGAAGGGGTGGGAACAGGGGCCTGTGCATCAGTCTGAAGGTGGAACTGCGATCAAGCATAGTACCTAAGAATTGGAAAAAAGCTAGTTTGACTGTACTGCAGAGAACAAAAGGAAGATTAGTGAACGATAAGCCTGAGGAGGAGGCAGGACCCAGATCGTGCTGGGTCTTGTAGGCTACTTGAGGGTTCAGGAGTGATAACCAAGAGAGTTAGGAAGAACCAGCCAGGTCTCAACACTGTTAGAGCCCTGTTGTCAGCTCTGCTCTACAGAAGAATGATCTCTTTGAGGATAAGTCATTGCAAAACAAAATTCGTATTTGTGGGCATTTTCCTTTTATATCTTCACAAATATCTTCTTAGAAATTTAAATTTTTCTTAAAAAATTAAATATTTTTAGAAGCTTCTTAATTAAGAAGCGTTTAAATTTTATTATCTGCATTGGTTTAGGCACAAACCTGAGCAAGTTCTAGTCAGGGACAAATGTCCATTGCAGATAATGTCATTCAAGTCATTCCATCTTCGTGCTATTGAGAGGTCTTAGAAGTGCTAAAGTTGAAGCCTCTGCTGTCCTGTTTTTGTGTGTTAAGGGTTTACAGGATGACATTCAGAATCACGCCACCTCATTTGCCAGTGTTGTCAAAGACACTGAAGGGTTCCTGGAAGAGAACCAGACTAAACTGAGTCCCGATGAGTTGACAGCTCTCCGGGAGAAACTTCGTCAGGCTAAGGAGCAGTATGAAACTCTCCAGGAAAGGACAAAGCTGGCCCAGAAGGAGCTGGAGGAAGTGGTGACCTCAGCCCTACAGCAGGAGACTGAAAAGGTAACCAGGCTGCTATGAGGCTTGGTATTTTTCAAAAAGAAATTTGGTACCTACCCAAATAAAAGCTGATGGCCTTCCAGAGAGCATGGAATTGAG
Source organism: Oreotragus oreotragus (assembly GCA_006410675.1). Classification (NCBI taxonomy): domain Eukaryota; kingdom Metazoa; phylum Chordata; class Mammalia; order Artiodactyla; family Bovidae; genus Oreotragus; species Oreotragus oreotragus. The sequence goes on along the minus strand of SJYX01024467.1, from coordinate 266,730 downwards.
GAAAAAGGCTCATTCAGGAGCTGATCTGCGAGTTAATATTTATTTTTAAAAGAAACATTCTGAAGGACTTTAAGTCAGGAACAGTTGATAGAAAGTTCATATTCCAAATCACTGTCACCATCATCATCATCTTTGGGGGAAAAGCACAGGGCATATTTTTAACATGAATCTAGACTGGTAATCCAAGTGTGCTAATGAAGACACCTGGGCAGTCTTAATGGGCCTCCAGTTCTCCTCAAACTGCCATTACAATTTCAGGGGGAAATCATGGCACTGGGATAAACTTCGAAGAAGGTGGAGTCTCATGGTCTTCTGCACCCCACTTAGCACTGGCTAATTGAATTAGAGTTCTTTGTCTGGCTGCGAACTTGTACACTAATGAGGGCAGTGGAGAATGTGGAAAAGAGAAGTGCATTACCTGAAGATGAATTCTGAAATACATGTACATATCACTTAGCATAACCTGTTTTATTAATAAAATACTTGAAGATTCAGAAAATAGAATTTGAGAGGCAAGTTTCAGAATTCAGTGCTCTGCTTGGCAGAGGAACGGATGGGAGTGGTCTGGGATTTCTGTAAGGATGAGCAGCCAGGTAATTGAGTGTAACTGTGCTATATTTTATCCTACCAAGCTAGTGTGTAACTTCTGCGTACCTAGCAAGGATTCTGTTAAAACCTGGAGGGTTGCCAGGACAAAATCACCACTTAATAGAGCCTTTTCTAATCCTGGGATTCAAATCCTTTGTTAAAAGTGATGAGCTATAGATCAAATTTAGGGATCATTTTAAATGATTATTTTTCAACAGAGTTAGAAGATGCTTGTTTTTCTTTGTGGGTGCAAAGACTGTTTATACCCAGCCTTAGAGTTTCTCTCTCTGTCTTTTTTTTTTTTTTTTGACCTAAACATCTTTCCCTTTACTTAACCTTTAGTTATATGGTAGCTGAGTATTTAAGGCCTTCTCACTAGACTCCCCTGTGGCTTTCAGAGTAAAGCAGCAAAGGAACTGGCAGAGAACAGGAGGAAGATCGATGCTCTCTTGGACTGGGTGACCTCAGTGAGATCATCGGAAGGACAGATGGAGCAGCTCTCAGGCAACCTGGAGAAAGGAGCCTTGGATTCCACTGATCACACTGGGCTGAATGAAGCCCCAGAGAAGCTGGACAAGCAGTGTGAGAAGCTGAAGGTGAGCACCTTAGCTTGTTCTCACAATGCTGGGTGAATCTCTCCCGCCCTGGGAAGTCACCATAACCTCCTGCCCCAAATCCAGTGAGAACTTCTCAGTTCATATCTCTGATTTCTCAGCAGCCTTAACACCCTTGACCGCTCCCCTGGAAAGAGGTTCCCCCTTGTTTGCACAGCACTGTCTTCCCTGGTGATTCTCCTCCCTCTCCTCTGGCCAGCTTCTGAAACACACTGACACACTTCCAAGTTGTAGCCTAGGTCTCATCTTAATCGTTTAGAATATACTTTCCTTAGGTAATCTCATCCACCCATGACACTTCACTTCCTTTTTGTACTAGTGATCTCCATGTATTTATTTATCTTCAGCCCGAATGCCTGTCCTGAGTGTATACATCCTTCTCTCTGTTTGCAGCTTGGAACCACAAGCACCTCAACCTGAGAAATGGACCTCCTGTCTTCTAAAGTACCTCTCCCCCAACGAACATGTTCTTCCTAAATTCCCACTCACTTGCCCAGGCTAAAACATCACCCTAGATTCCTTCCCCTCCCTCCCTCTCCCACTTTGAATCAGTCATCAAATCCTGTGCTTCTTACATCTCTCAAAAACATCACACTTTTTATCTCCATCGAGGTATTATTGTAGTTCAGAACACAGCTTTCCCGTGTGTTACAGTAGCTTCTATTGGTTTCCTTGCCTCTTGACTTTTACCCTCAAGTCCATTCCCACACTACTAAGTGAGCTTTCTTAAATACTGTCTTTCTGCTTAACTCTTTTAATGGTTCCCTGATGCTCTCAAGAAATCATCCCCTGTGGCTTTCAGAGTAAAGCAGCAAAGGAACTGGCAGAGAACAGGAGGAAGATCGATGCTCTCTTGGACTGGGTGACCTCAGTGAGATCATCGGAAGGACAGATGGAGCAGCTCTCAGGCAACCTGGAGAAAGGAGCCTTGGATTCCACTGATCACACTGGGCTGAATGAAGCCCCAGAGAAGCTGGACAAGCAGTGTGAGAAGCTGAAGGTGAGCACCTTAGCTTGTTCTCACAATGCTGGGTGAATCTCTCCCGCCCTGGGAAGTCACCATAACCTCCTGCCCCAAATCCAGTGAGAACTTCTCAGTTCATATCTCTGATTTCTCAGCAGCCTTAACACCCTTGACCGCTCCCCTGGAAAGAGGTTCCCCCTTGTTTGCACAGCACTGTCTTCCCTGGTGATTCTCCTCCCTCTCCTCTGGCCAGCTTCTGAAACACACTGACACACTTCCAAGTTGTAGCCTAGGTCTCATCTTAATCGTTTAGAATATACTTTCCTTAGGTAATCTCATCCACCCATGACACTTCACTTCCTGTTTGTACTAGTGATCTCCATGTATTTATTTATCTTCAGCCCGAATGCCTGTCCTGAGTGTATACATCCTTCTCTCTGTTTGCAGCTTGGAACCACAAGCACCTCAACCTGAGAAATGGACCTCCTGTCTTCTAAAGTACCTCTCCCCCAACGAACATGTTCTTCCTAAATTCCCACTCACTTGCCCAGGCTAAAACATCACCCTAGATTCCTTCCCCTCCCTCCCTCTCCCACTTTGAATCAGTCATCAAATCCTGTGCTTCTTACATCTCTCAAAAACATCACACTTTTTATCTCCATCGAGGTATTATTGTAGTTCAGAACACAGCTTTCCCGTGTGTTACAGTAGCTTCTATTGGTTTCCTTGCCTCTTGACTTTTACCCTCAAGTCCATTCCCACACTACTAAGTGAGCTTTCTTAAATACTGTCTTTCTGCTTAACTCTTTTAATGGTTCCCTGATGCTCTCAAGAAATCATTTCTTACTTTCCTCTACTCATTTATTCATTTAGCAATTATCAAGAACCCGCTGTATGACAAGCATTGGAGATAAACCAGTAAACCAACCAGATCCATCATCTCCACGATATTAACTGGCATGTGCAGGCATATTGTAATGCATGATCAAAAGACTATTATATATTTAGGGAATTTAGAAAACACATGGGTCCCATATGTTAGTAGTGACACCTTTATAGCAAATAAAATTGGCTTAGCTGGGATGCTTCTGTTGAACAGCCTGTGTGGGCCATTGCCTTATTTTGTATTCATAGCATTTCTGCCTCTTGCAAGCTACTTCCTGCACTTGGCAGATCCACTGTCGTGTGTGCCCTAAAGCCATGGCAGTCTTAGCACAGAGCAGAAATGGTCCTGCTGTCAAGCAGCTTCCTGATACTGCTTGCTGGCAGCTCCATCCTAGCTGGGGAGGGAGCCACCTTACCTTGGGTGGATGAGCGTGGGGACATCTTGCGGCACACAGACAAGCTGTAGTGCTGCCCCCTCCTTCTCTTTCAGCCAGATACATTTGTCACCCCAGCTTCCCTGAGATGGCATCAGAAGCTGAAGCTATCAGGTTGCCATTGTCCTCTAGGGAGTTGCATTCACGGTACAGATAGTCAAGAACACTTCCTAAGCACCCACTGTCTTCTGTTAGCCTCGGGAAGAACATTTTAGGAACAAAACAAAGCAACCACAACTGTCCTCAAAGAACTTATGTTCCCTTTTTCAAATAGAAGAAAGGTCCTCATGTAAACATAGTACACACAAGGTGCAGACTACCTGTACTATCTGTACTATGCAGAAACAGAGTTTATTCTTACTAATATGCAAATTGTTTATCTGAAAAACTAGTTTCCCAAGATAGGAACACTCTTCAGGGATATGCGAGTGAGATGTTTCACTGCTTAGCATTTGCAGATGGCCTATTTTGTGCTGTCACACGGATGACTTGTGAAGCTTGCTCACTCCTTCCATCAGTGTGGGTAGTTTTAGTTGGCCACTTGTACCGGCTCTTTGACCTGGGGTAGTTTAGTGAAGAGACTCCAGTTCTAGTCACAGTTTGTCCCATAATTGTCTACATGGCCTCTGTTAAGACATACAGCCCCTTTTTGGCATTCACTCATCCCCTCTTTGATGCGGGAATTATAGTCCACCTGTACCACAGATGGTGGCGCAAGTCAGATGTGATAACGCATGATGGCTGTCAGATCCTATGTAAATCAGTTCACCTGGGACTAGCACATGGCATAATACCTAGCAATTCAGAGAGATTGGTGATCTCTGAGCAGCTGGAAAAGTGGCCTATTGAGATCTCTCCCTACTGCTGGCTGTAGACATAACCAAGTCATTGTGGTATCCCTACTGATAGTCCTTTGTTTGGGGGGATTTTTTTTTTTTGCCAGGCTCGTCACCAAGAATTGCTGTCTCAGCAGCAGAATTTCATCCTGGCTACCCAGTCAGCCCAGGCCTTCCTGGACCAGCACGGCCACAGCCTCACACCCGAGGAACAACAGCTGCTGCAAGAGAAGCTTGGAGAGCTGAAGGAGCAGTATGCGACGTCCCTGGCCCAGTCGGAGGCAGAGCTGAAGCAGGCGCAAACACTGCGGGACGAGCTGCAGAAGTTTCTGCAGGACCATCGAGAGTTTGAGAACTGGCTGGAACGATCTGAGAAAGAGCTGGAGAGCATGCATCAGGGAGGCAGCAGCCCCGAGGCCCTTCCCGCCCTGCTGAAGCGGCAGGGGAGCTTCTCGGAGGATGTCATTTCCCACAAGGGAGACCTGCGATTTGTGACTATCTCAGGACAGAAGGTCTTGGACACAGGAAACAGCCTCGATGATGGCAGGGAAGCATCAGCAACCGGAACCTTAGTGAAGGCCAAGCTGAAAGATGCGACAGAAAGATACAGCGCTCTCCATGCAGAGGTATGGGCGAGGCATCTGGCGGCCCCTGGTGCAGCAGGCCTGGCAGCCCTCACACAACCGTGGGTGGTTTCTGGGCCTTACAGTGAGCACCTCAGGACACAGTGAGCAAGTGGACTTGCAGAATGTCTTTATGAGCCTCTGGGGGGAAAAAATGCGGAGGCCCAGGGGCTTATGCTCGACCTGAGCAGTATCTGGGGATATGTCTCACTCCAGGGGTGAAGGTGGGAGTGATCGCCTCCCTGTATCTTGACTAGCAGGCGTGGACTCCCAAAAGACAGAGCACAGGGAAACTTAAACCAAATACATAGTCTTCATTCCTGGACAGAACATTTAGGGTAAATCTTTCTTAATCTTCCTCCCTATCAAAGAACTTCCTTTAGCTCTTAAGATACAGAATCCACTTAGTTCTTTTTACCAGTCTTATGTTTTTGCCAACATCTTTAACGCTCCCAAAGGGAAAATGTTTTGTACCTTTGATCCCCACCTTTGCTTGCAGCTTGATGTGTATTTCCTCAGTAGCCTGTCATACAACTCACTGAGTCTTCCCCATTATATAGTAAAGTTGGGGTGGATAGTATGGATCAAACAATCAGGACCCACGTGTAGAAGATGGTTGCTCCCGTCTACCTGGGAGGCTCACCTACCCTTACCTGCAGTCACAGTCAGGTCCCTGGAGCACAGTCAGGCCTCTTTGGACTTGCCTTGGAGGCTGCTGCCTCTCGCCTGACCTGCTTTGGTCTGCTTTCCCTTTTTTCTCTGGCACAGTGTACACGCCTGGGCGCTCATCTGAACACACTGCTAGGCCAGTATCAGCAGTTTCAGAGCAGCGCCGACAGCCTGCAGGCCTGGATGAAAGCGTGCGAGGCCAGTGTGAAGAAGCTCCTCTCAGATACGGTTGCCTCTGACCCTGGGGTCCTGCAACAGCAGTTTGCAACCACAAAGGTGAGCCAGGGCACGGGCTCTTGTTACACACAGCTCAGCGCGCCCTCAAAGCAAAGCAGGTGCTTACAGAGGCGAAAGGCGGGGGTCGGGATGCTTGGATGAGATCTGATTCCTGAACACTATATTCTGATGTCTGTTGCTATGGATAAACAGAATCATTCTACAGAGCTGCCTAGTAGCTCGCGATCCCTAGAAACCAGCTTTGATTACTTCACTCTAATAGTTTTCATTTGTCCTTTTTCATGGACAAGCAGCAGTTGCAGGAGGAATTGGCTGAGCATCAAGTACCTGTAGAAAAACTCCAAAAACTAGCTCACGACCTCATGGAAATTGAAGGGGAGCCAGCCCCAGACCGCAAGCATGTTCAAGAAACTACAGGTATGAAACAGCAGTGGCCAGAATGCTCCCCTACCTCCAAGTGTGTCCCTCTGTTCTGTGATATCTCACACTGTGGTGTACAAGCATCTGTGCTGCTGGCGAGGAGCTGCGGATCCAAGCACAAAGAGCTAACCCTCTAATGAAGCTGAACCTCACACCATAGGAGGCCTTCGTGGCCTGGCTTCAACCCTTTTTCCGCAGACACTCACCTTCCTACCACACCCGACTTCCTTCCTTTCCCAAATGAGCTAGTCATTTCCTCATTGCTTTCCCCTGAAGTTGGTCCTGTTTCTTAGCTGCTAACATTTATCAAGTGCTTATTGTGCATGATGAAATCTTGCTCCTGCTTCTAAATGTAACCAGGAAGTTACTTCCTTGGTAAACTCCTGACACCCACCCCCACCCCCAAGAAGTAAAAGATAAGAAATAACTTTTCCTTCTGGCTTCTCTAGTACAGTACTCCTAGTACCAATACAGCACTTGTGATTTTATTTTTATGGTTAATTGATATGCCCTTCACTACCTACGCTCTCCTTTAGAGTTTTAAGGTTTGTGGAAGGCAGGACTTTATCGTAATAATCCTCAGTCCTCAGCACTAAAGCACAATTTTTGGCACTTAGTAGGTGCTAAATACACAACGCTTATTGAGTTTGGTTCAAATAGTATTTAAGCTTATTCTGTATTTAAGCTTATTCTGTTTGCCTTGATGTTCATTGTTATCATAACTAACGTGTACAATTTAAATACATTTTTTAAAAAGTGCAACAGAAAAATTATCTCCACTTTTTCTTGTCATGGCCTTGATTTTCCAGATTCCATACTCAGCCATTTCCAACGCCTCTCCAGCAGCCTGGCGGAGCGCTCTGCTCTGCTGCAGAAGGCAATTGCCCAGTCTCAGAGTGTCCAGGAAAGCCTGGACAGCTTGTTGCAGTCCATCGGAGAAATTGAAAATAACCTGGAAGAGGAGCAGGTGGTGTCGCTGTCATCAGGAGTCATCCAAGAAGCCCTGGCCACCAACATGGTGAGACTTGTGCCCCAGGAGTTAGCATAGAGGATATATTTGCCACCTACCATAGTGACATCATTTTGGAAAAGTATCAGGAAAAGAATGTATTTCCATGAATATTCTAATAGACTTAGAGATGATGACTAATCAGTGTAAAGGTATGTCCGCTCAATTGAGGGAGAGTGGTAAAAGCAAAGTCATTGGTGGCCTGGGGTGGAGAAGAAAGAGTATCAGTGATGTTCTGAAGGTTCAGTTGCAATCCTTCAAGCCTCCCTGAGGAGGTGAGCGTGTAGTTACTAGAAGTGTATTAGTCTGTGGCTCAGATGTCCCAGAATAAGTGAGCCAGGAGCTGACAGATATGCTCTTGATGACAGAAATTGAAGCAGGACATTGCTCGGCAGAAGAGCAGCTTGGAGGCCACCCGTGATATGGTGACCCGATTCATGGAGGCAGCAGACAGCACCACGGCCGCTGTGCTGCAGGGCAAACTGGCTGAGGTGAGCCAGCGCTTCGAACAGCTCTGTCTACAGCAGCAAGAAAAGGAGAGCTCCCTAAAGAAGCTTCTGCCCCAGGCAGAGATGTTTGAACATCTCTCTGAGAAGCTGCAGCAGTTCATGGAAAACAAAAGTCGGCTGCTGGCCTCTGGGAATCAGCCAGATCAGGATATTGCACATTTCTTCCAACAGATCCAGGTGAGGCTTTATCTGCCAGATTGGTGGAATAAAGGGGAAGGAAGGGCAAGGAACAACAAATGTTTACTGAGTACATAATATGTTAGTATACTGGAAACTTGACCTGCATTGTTTAAAAGAATTCTCACAGCCATCCTGTAAACTTGATATTGTTTGTTCATTTTTAAAAAACACAGCCTAGCTTTATTTTTCACTCATAGCATGTGTTCAGCCCAGATCAGCAGGGATACTTAGCTCACCATAATCACTCAGTCTTTCAAGATGATGAAAACTTCATCCTGACATGTTTTCAGGATCACTACTGCAAGGGGAAAAGCACATACCATATCCAGTTGCATTTTATTAGTCAAAGCAAGTTTCACACGTCATACCTGACTTTCAAGGTGGGTAGAGAAGTGTGATCCTACCATACACCTAGTAGGCAGAGCTGAAAATACTACCTTCCACAGATGCAGATGTGTATCTGGGAGTAGAATTGCTGGATCACAGTCTATGCCTGTACTTAATTTGATCAAGTACTGGCTAACTTGAGCTCTGGAATGGCTGCAGCTGCCCACCTGCCCACCTGTAGTACCTTAGCGTCGCTCTGTGCCCACATCACTACCTTGGGTTTATCCAGCTATGTAACCTTTTCCATACTGTACTGTGAACTCATTGTTTGGTTTGGTTTGCCCTCCTCACGTCTTGCTTTTTGTTTTGAAAAATTTTCAGCTTCTAGAAAAGTAAAAGCAATAGAACAATAAACACTTGCATACTTTTCATCTCTTTCTACCAATTGCTGTTTTCTTTCTCTTTATAAATGTATAAAAGAGTGTCACTGTGGGGTCCCATATTCATTATCGTTATTGTTCTTTTCTATATTCAGGCAATTTCCCGTTTTTGGTCAATGAGGACCCCTTCAGGCTGTCTCCTGGTGTCTTTTTGACATGTCCCTTCCAGTATATTAGTACTGTCTTACTTTCGGCACAGTGTGTCACGGTCACCTTGTAATTTCCCTGTCCCATGAAATCCCGTTTCTCCAAGGAAGCCTCTCTTTACTGGAGAATTATATAAGACATCAAAATCCAGATACTGCATGAGCCACTGGGATGCAATTGCTTCTAGGTCCTTTCAGTGGGCAGGATTAGGAAATCTTTCTCTCTCTCTCTTTTTGTTATCTATTTTTATTTTATTTTTAATTGAAATATAGTTGATTTACAATGTTGTGCCCATCTCTGCTACACAGCATAGTGACTTGGTTTTTTTTTTACTATCTATTATGGTTTATCACAGGATGTTGAATATAGTTCCCTGTGCTGTACAGTAGGACCTTGTTGTTTATCCATCCTACATGTGATAGTTTGCATCTGCTAATCCCAGGCTCCCAGTCCTTCCCTCCCCCACCCCACTTCCCCTTGGCAACCACAGGTCTGTTCTCTGTGTCCGTGAGTCTTTTCTGTTTTGTAGGTAAGTTCATTTGTACCATATTTTCTCTCAGCTTGTCTTTTGTCTTTCCTTAGGATGTTTTTTGGTCACGTAAAATTTTTTGTTAAATTTTTACACAGTAGATTTCATCAGCTTTTTTTTTAATTGAAATAATATAGTTGACATACAATATTATGTTAGTTTCAGGTATTCAACATAGTGGCTCAACATTTCAATACAGTATGAAATGATTACCATGATAGGGTTAGTAAACATCTGTCCCCACTCAGAGTTATTACAGTGTTATTGACCATATTCCTTATGCAATATGTTATATCCCTGTGATTTAAATTTATTTTATTACTAGAAGTTTATGCCTCCTAATTCTCTTCATCTGTTTCTGCCATTCTCCCACCCTTCTTCCCTCTGACAACCACCTGTTTGTTCTCTGTATTTATGAATCTGTTTTCATTTTTGTTTGTTCCCTTGTTTTGTTTTTGAGATTCCACACAGAAATGAGATCAACAGTATTTGTCTTTCTCCATCTGCTTTATTTCCTTCAGCATCATACACTCTAGATATATCCATGTTGTCACAAAAGGCAAGAGTTCATGCTTTTTATGGCTGAGTAATATTCCTCTGTGTGTGTGTGTGTGGATCACATCTTCTTTATCCATTTATATTCTGGGCTTTCTATAGTGTTGTGTTGATGTATATGTCTTTGTGTGTGTGCACCAGGACCATACTGTTTTGATGGCTTTGTAGTATAGTTGTGGTAACTCTGGAGTATGGATTGAGGCTAGAGGTATCACTCTTTCATTGAAGATGTATTTTTAGCCATAGTTTGAAAGCCTTTTGCCATATTCAGGTTATGATGAACTCTACCTACACTGTTTCTTTTTTTCTCCTCTGTTTTTAAAATTCTAATACTTTAACAATTCAAGTTTATTCTGAAGTATATATGAAGTATGAATTCAAGTTTATGTTTTCCCAAAGTTCTATCTAGTTGTCCCCAATGTCACTTATTTGAAAAATCTGTATTTACCCCAGTGATTTGAGAATATGTCTTTATCATATACAAAATGTCATATGTATTCAAGTCTGTTTCTTGATTTTCTATTCTATTTCACTGGTCTTTCTGTTAACATTCTAGAGGATTTATCGTATGTTTTACTATCGGGTAAGGCTGATCTCCCCCATTTTTTTCTTTTTTTAGGATTTTTCATAGCTATAATTGTACATTTATTTTTCCATATGAGTACTTGAATCAACTATATCAGTCTTAGAGAAAAATGTTGGTCACATTTTATTTGGGTCATTTCACTTATTCACAGCATGTACGTGTGCACACACACACACACACACATCTTCATGGACGTTCTTCCATGTTTACAGGCCTGCTTTCATGTCATTCAGACATGTTTTAAAGTTTTATTTGTAAAGGTTCTGTACATTTCTTATTAGTTGATTCCTAAAATTGTACCTTTTATGCTGCTATTGTGTTATTCTTGATTTTAACATATTGAGTTTATATTCTTCTCCCTTCTCGAATTACTTCACTTTTCAATCTGGTTATATTGTTGATTCTCTGAGATTTTACAAACATACTTTCATGTAATCTGCAAATATAGTTTTATCTCTTCTTTTCAAATTATCATGCCACAAAATGTTTTTTCTTAACCAATTGCATTGGCCAATATCTTCAATATGGTGTTAAATAACAATAAAGAGTTTATTTACCTGTTTTAAAGAATAGACAGACTATGAAAGCTTAGAGAAGTTTAATAGCTTAAGATCATAGACTAGTAAGTGACAAAGCCATGACTGAATTTCACATCTTTTCTACACCAGAAACTTATATTATTTTATTCTATCATGCTGCCTCTGGATTCTTCAAAGATTTGTTTAAAGGAGACAAAGCTCCTTTCTAATTTTCAGCCACTCTCAAGTGGATTGGAGAAATCCTACATATATTATGTTTTGATCTAGCAATCAACACAGTGAACATGCTCAGTTCTTGTTCCTTCTTTTTCTTTTTTTCAGTGTGTTTATTTTTGACTGTCCTAGGGCTTCACTAGGAGAAGGCAGTGGCACCCCACTCCAGTACTCTTGCCTGGAAAATCCCATGGACGGAGAAGCCTGGTGGGCTGCAGTCCATGGGGTCGCTAAGAGTTGGACATGACCAAGCGACTTCACTTTCACTTTTCACTTTCATGCATTGGAGAAGGAAATGGCAACCCACTCCAGTATTCTTGCCAGGAGAATCCCAGGGACGGGGGACCCCAGTGGGCTGCCGTCTATGGGGTCGCACAGAGTTGGACACGACTGAAGCGACTTAGCAGCAGCAGCAGCAGGGCTTCACTGCTGTGTGTAGGCTTTCTCTAGTTGCAGCAAGTGAGGGCTACTCTCTAGTTGCAGTGCATGGGTTTCTCACTGTGGTGTCTTCTCTTGTTGAGAGCATGGGTCTGAGGGTGCGCGGGCTCAGTAGTTGCAGCTCCTGGGCTCTAGGGCACAGGCTCAGCAGTTGTGGCACATGGGCTTAGTTGCCCTTGAGCATGTGGAATCTTCCCAAATCAGGGATCAAACCCATGCCTCCTGCATTGGCAAGTGATTCCCAACCACTGGACCACCAGGAAGTCCTTGTTCCCTCTTTTTCTACAGATTAGAGAGAACGTGCCCCAGCTTTAATCTAGATACCTTTCATTCTTTTAGAGTCTTAAGTATTTATAAAGATCAGAGGACTGAATACATTTCCTTGTTTGCTTGACAGGAGCTCAATTTGGAAATGGAAGACCAACAGGAGAATCTGGATACTCTTGAGCACCTGGTGACTGACCTGAGCTCCCGTGGCTTTGCTCTGGACCTGTCCCAGCACCAAGACAGGGTGCAGAACCTCAAAAAGGGCTTCACAGAGCTACAGAAGACAATTAAAGAAAGGTGAGTTTTCATATGTGTGTCAGTGTCGTGGAGCTAATTTGTTCTTGCTGTTGAATGAAATGACTTCTCCTTCACCAGAAAAGATAGCATCAAAATTCTGATACTGAGCTGTAAGGGATTGGAAAATGCCTCTTTGAGACAAAGCTACTCAGTCTATGTAATACTTAGTGGTCTTTCTGTTAGTGAATAGTGAGTTCCTTCTCAGTAATGGGGCTCACTTCCCCCTCTGTACAAGGGAAAGCCCAAGTCACATGGACCAAACAGAACAAATCTGAGACAGCAAGGATTGTGGTAGGATTAGAAATAATGAGAGAAAAAATGGAAGAGAATTCGCAGACGTAATTAGAGGTTATTTGGCACTCACATTGCTGGTTTTGACCACATTTCAGTTGCTATGATGGAGGAGTTTCTGGATTCTTCTTTGAAGGCAAACATGGGAATGTATGACAAAGGTGGCTGATTTCAGGTTATTGGCTCACTGTTGGAAAGCTATAATTCCCTCCTCAGAAAGCCTCATGTGGGTTTAAAAGTTTGATAAGACTTTTCTTGGTTTAGCTATAAATATCTCAATTTGGCAGAGGACTGCCTTAGTGACTAGAGGAAAGCAGTTGCTCAAATCACCACTGTGAGCAGGAGGTTGTTTAGTGCAGGCGAAGGGGATAGGACACAGGCCAAGCAGGTTTTGTCTTTTCTTTCCCTCTGCGGAGGGCCTTTAGCTATATGAAGAACCAGGATCTCTGGTCTGAAGTCTAACAGATGTGAACATTTCCAAAATTTAATTTCAAAATTCAGTTCTTTCTCCTTGATTTATTTGACTCATGGGTGTGCTTAGCCTAACTTCTCTGAGCCTCAGTTTTGGCATCTTCCTTGCTAAAGGAATTAGCATGTGAATTGGGCCTTAAAAGAGTGAAAGACCTAAAAAGTAGCAGAGCTGAACTTGAGATCCAAAGCCTGCATTCTTTCCATTGTATCACAGTACCTAAATAGCAGGCTCCCTTCAGTTTTTCTCACTTTCACTTTAGCCTCGAGTAAGACTGAAGACTCCTTTCCCCAGAAATGTCCAAACAAGGGCAACAGATTCCTCCGTTTGATGCTCTCCTACGTTATATGTGGTTGTTTCGCCAGAGCTGCCCTGGAAAAGATTATGAGATGGGAAGGCCCTGTTAGGAAACTGATGCCTAGAGTCCTCGAACGAACCTAGTTTTAGTTCAAGTTGACTTCTTTACAGAGCTTCGTCTGGCAAGTAACAAAATGTCTCCTTTGACAGAGAGGAAGATGCATCATCTTGCCAGGAGCAATTAGATGAATTCCGGAAGCTGGTTAGAACTTTCCAGAAATGGCTGAAGGAAACTGAAGGGAATATTCCACCTGCAGAGACTTTCATGAGTACTAAAGAGCTGGAAAAGCAGATTGAACACCTGAAGGTAGGTGAACAAAAGGATCTCCAGGAGTCAGGCTAGACAGCAGTTTGGAAGGTAGTATGTACTCATTTCAATCTGTGGTGGGGAGTGGTGTGAGAAACCCAAGTTGTCCATCTGTATCAGAACAGCAGTGCCTCCGTGCTCTTCATGTGAGTTCCACCTACCCCTGTCCAAGTACTGAGCACCAAAACATCTATTAAAAAATATGGGAATGATATCTATAAAGTTTCAGCTCTTTAGGGGGATGCCTGTCATGCTGTGGTAAGTCATAGGAAAGATGGTCATCAGAGTCCAGTCTTGAGAAGCTTACACTCTCATTGTGTGTTTGAGAATTAGACAGTTATGTGGGAGCAAGTGACCAGACATGTGATCACAAAATTTAGAGAATTTCTCCATAACTAATTAAGGGAAAGTTAGAGTCAGTGGTGGGAAGACATCGACAAGGGTAGTACCCACCTTTCTCCCATCTGCTGCAAAGTCTCTTCTCTGCTATCTTGATTCATTGTCATCCAGCTTTATTTGCACCTCTAACATGTTTCTTATTTGTATTGAAACCAGCCTCCACCTACCTCTCATTCATGTGTCCTTATTTTCTTAGTAAAACAGGATTTATCCTGAATAGATGAAAGGGAAGAGTTTGATTGTTTTCACAGAGAGGGTGCCAGGAGCATTTGCTGTGAAGAGTTCTCTAAGACAGAGGTTCCCTGATTTCTTGGTTCATGGTGCCCTTTATGTTTCAAGACATTTTTCATGGCACCTAAAGGCCAGAAAAAATAAAACCTAAAAAACCTCACTTGCTAAGTGGTCAGAACCAAACAGCTTAACAGTAGTTGTTCACATGGTGTCCAACAGATGTCACTGTTTTTCCCTCAAAAATTTAAAATATCCTATGAGTCAGTGCACAGTTTGAGGACTGTGGCTCTTTGGAATCACGAGTGACTGATAAAAGAACTGACAGAGTCTGAACGGACAAGGCTGAGTCTGAAGTTCGGCGCATGAGCTTGCCAGGTGTTCATGGCTCTGTGTCTTTCTCTGCTGCTCTGCAGCTTTAAGTCAAAAGCAAATTAAGTAGGAATTCAGTGCGGAGGAGGGGATTGAAGCCTAGGATCATGTCCTTTCTGGGAAAGGAGTAAAATTCTACTTCTAAGTAGGCAGTTCACAGCTTAGAGACAACATTACCAGACACTTGTCTTAGAGCAGATGTCAGCTTCGTAGTGGCTTTCTGTGATGGTTAGGGCTCTGACTTCAAACCCAATATAAAGTTCGCCTGAAAACGCAAAGTGTAGTCTATGATTCTGTGTATTTCTCTACATCTCAGTATCTAGGGCCTCATCTTACCTTCCAGCACCATTTCCTTTATGTTCCTTACATGCATTGTGTTCCCTTTGTCCACCTGGCAAACTCTTTATCTTAATGCCAAGCTTTCCTCCTTTCAGGCAGTTAGATGTGTCTCTTTTTGTGTGCTTAGAGTCTAGTGGTTCTCCATATATCTGTAATATCATTTATCACATTATAATTGATAATCTGAGCTATTGGTTTAGGAACTGTGTCATAATCCTATTTTGTATCCCCAGCATTTGGCATGATGCCTGGTATAAAATAAATGCTCAAAAAAAATTTTTTTTTGCTTGATAAATGAATGAATGAATGAGAAGGTCTTGAGTCTTCCAGGATATCATTCTCCTTGGCTGGCTAAGCCAAGTTCTTGAAATGACTGAATAAATGAAAATGGTTACTTAATGCTTATCAAAACTTTGNATAAAATAAATGCTCAAAAAAAATTTTTTTTTGCTTGATAAATGAATGAATGAATGAGAAGGTCTTGAGTCTTCCAGGATATCATTCTCCTTGGCTGGCTAAGCCAAGTTCTTGAAATGACTGAATAAATGAAAATGGTTACTTAATGCTTATCAAAACTTTGGGGAGTTTATGTAGAACAAGTATCCATAATTATGAGGAGAAAGCCTCCAAATATTACATTCTGCTATTTTGTTCTTTAAACAGGGTCTCCTAGATGACTGGACAAGTAAGGGGACTTTGGTAGAGGAAATCAATTGTAAAGGCACTTCTTTAGAAAATCTCATCATGGAGATCACAGCACCTGATTCTCAAGCCAAGACTGGTGAGTGCAGGCTCTTGAAAAAGTATTGAATAAACATCATTCTTTCCTTTGGCCTTTGATGATGACCCCTTGTTAGACTCAAGGTTGGATATGAGAACAAAGGAGGGTTCACAAAGGAGGCAGTCTTCCCCCTCAACCTGATCTGTTTTCCCTTTTGCTTTGTAACATTGCTCCATTTTATAGAATCTCTTCCCATAATGGGAGAAAGTAAAGGGACTAGGTGGCCCACATAGAACTGACAAATGAACATGGAAGGATTAAAATAGGATTTTCCATCTTGAGGAATTTCCCTCTTCTAAATATGTGAATAGCGTGGCTATTCATTAACTTTAAATTGGGGTCAGCGGTATAAGCATATCTTGGGAGAGGCTAGGTTTTTAGGAGTCAGCATCGATACACCAGAAACTGGTATACTTATTGGAAGTACATACAAAGAGTGTGCCCAGATGTATGAATAGTCTCTGCCTACAAATTAAGTCTTTCAGACAAATGCATCCTGAGCTCACAGTCACTTGCTGGTTGATAACTGGGATCTCCTAGATTTTATTACCAGACTATGTTAATGAACTCCCATAGTCCCTTAAATAGTAAGAGCGAAGTTTGCTTTCTTTTTTCCCCCTGAGAATGGCTATTTCCTTTTGTATCCTAAAGTTTTAAAGATGTCTTGGAATAACCTGGAAGGGACAGCGTTTCAGGGAATTGGTGACTTTTATTTTCTAACACTTAAACTTCTAAGTTCAGTGACTTTTGTGACATCACCCAGCAAACTTTTTCTATAAAGGGCCGTAAATATTTTAGGCTTGTGGGCCATATGGTCTCTGTCACACTACATGTCTTTGCCACTGTAGCACAAAAGCAGGCATAAACAATATATAAATGAATGGGTGTAAAACTTTGTATACAGAAACAGGTGGAGGGACAGATATGCTGGTGAACTAATGCTTTCTGACTCCTAAAACGGATCAGTGATTGTTCAAACTCTTTTACTAGCATCTATTTAAAAATTAAATTGCCTATAGAACTATACTCTATAAAACAAATAAAAATATTTTGGTGGCATAAATTTCCCTTATAAGTGAATTTATAGCATTTATGTATTATGAGATCCATCAATTCATCAATGAATATTGAGGTTATCTTAGTAAATGTAGAAATGTGAAGGAAAGAAAAGAATTTTTGAATGACTGCTTCATTATTTGATTATTTCTCCATTTCTTTCTTGGTTGCACTGTATCAAAAAAAAAATACACTTCACACAGATATATAGCTGCAAATGATGGCAAAAGTTTTTAAAAGTTCACTTTACTATATGAAGTGTTAAGAGTTCTGTTATTACACAGTTCTACCTGATGAGAGACTGCTTTGAGCCTTTTTGTCATTTTATGTAATACACATGTGCTATAGATGTTTTTCTTTGTATATGAGTGGACATGAGTCAGATTGAATATTTTAAAGAGTTAGAGAAGAACTACAATTTTTCCCATCAGTGACCCTCAGAAAGCAGTTAAATGTATGCAGAGAGGTACAGGAGCTCCTTTATTCTCCACCCAAAGCAGCATAATTGACTGTATCTACTGGGTTAATGTGGTGTTCACCATGATAGAATGTGCATGTTTTACTGACATTTCTAAGTATTTAGAAATATATGCTAAATCTTAAACCAAACATTTACAGAGTCCCTAAAGCACCTTTTTAGTTATTTTGAAAACCAGTGTGAAGATCACTACCCTGAGTGCTTTTAAAGTTCTCTTCCATCTTTGAAAACGCGTGAATGTTCTAGTTCCTTACGTTTGTGAGCTCTTTTGGCTTCATAAAGTGCTTTCACATACACTGCCTCACTGCCTCTCACCTGTAACCCCATGAAAGCTGACAAGATTATCTTCATATCCCAGAGAAGATACTGAAGTCTGTCCGTAGATTAAGGCTCACATACTGAGTTAGTGACAGTCTTGTCTAGAATGTCTTCTTCAGATTACTAGTCCAGTTTCTTTTTAGCCATCACCACACTGAAGTGGAATATGATCTTTGTGTTTGATCTATTTTTTAATTGAAAATACAATAATTTTAACATTTAAAAATTTTGCAGTCACTGTTTTCTAATATAACCTCACACATAACTTTTTCCACAGTGAAATTAGTGCATGTGAGAGTCTTAGTCAGCTCTTGGAATGTTACATTATGTCATGACTGTTCTTCACATTTCTTTATAATCTTTGTAATTGCATGATCTGGTTTTTACTTACTTGGAATACTCCTGAAACGTAAGGAATCAACTTGGAGAAAATATAGGTCAAATTGTGGTAATTAGAAACAGAACCAACAACCCTAAACAGAATTTATGGGAATGTTTATGAGCCAGATTTATTGGCACTTAGAATTTCTGTTTTCTGGTGGGAGAAGGGGAGCAGAAAGTCATGGGGAAAAAAAAAAAAAAAAAGACAGGGAATCTTTTGAAACAATATAAGAAGGGCTCACTTTTATGTCTTTACTAAAAGAATACTGCTTTTTATGTCCTTAATTGTACTTACTGTTTATTTTTATTATGGTGAACAACATTGATGTTAAAGTCGAACCTTTTTGGCTATATTATAAATCCTCATTCCAAAGTATGTCAGATATTTGTCTCGGGACTTAGTCACTCTGCTAAATACTTGCTTCACAAAATGAGGGCAGAGTCCAAAGAGTTCAAATTGGAGATGTAAGAAGGGAATTTGGATTTCCTCTAGAAAGGATTAGTAATCGTCACTGCTAAGGAGCTGAATCACCCCTGGTGGCACTGTTGCCTGGCAGCTACAATGATTTGTCTCTTTCCATGAGGATGTTGTCTTGTGCTGTGTTAGCCTCCTGATTCCTGAGCTTACAGTGAGTGCCTGTGTGTGCTCCTAACCCGTTTCGTCCTGCCCTGTTTGTCTCTGTCCTCCTGCTCAGGCTCCATACTGCCCTCTGCCGGAAGCTCTGTAGGCAGTGTGAACGGATACCATACCTGCAAAGGTGAGCATGCCACTTCAGCAGCGCCTCTTCGCTGGGTGTGGTAGGGCAGCGTTCATGTTTGCATCTGTGTATGTTTCCATATGTGTGGAAAGACTGCTGCTGGGTTGTAAGGGTAAGAATCTGGGGAGAGGTGACCGTGATGCCTCTTTGTTGCTAGCTAAAGGCTAAACCGATCGGCAGGCAGTGAAATAAAGGTACAAGCAAATAAACTGGACCACTAGATAAGACCAATAGGGAAAGACTTGGAAGAAAATGTATGCAAATCTTTGAATTATAAATAAGTTACACTAGAGGTGGTCTAATCTAGCCCTGAGACTCCCCACCAAGTTTTCTTTGTAGTTAAAAGAAGTAGAAGAATGCCTCAAATCCTTCACTCTCTTTACTTTCGCTGCTCCTGTGTTTACTTAGTATTTTATTATTTTATTTATACGTGTATGTCATGCCAAAATCAGAAAGCAGGTTAATGAGAGCTCTTTTGCTTTTTGTTTGTAAACAGGAACTTTTATGTGATTTAGCAGGAAGATAACCTCTAGTTCACTAGAAAGAGTGGGAGAGATACTTAAACCTGATGAATAATTTAGTGAGGAACCAGTGGGGATACTTGAGAGCTATTCCCAGTCTGATTTCTGTTTCTGTGATGCTAGATCTGACGGAAATCCAGTGTGACATGTCAGATGTAAACTTGAAATATGAGAAACTTGGGGACGTGCTTCAGGAACGTCAGGAAGGCCTTCAGGCTATCCTGAGCAGAATGCAAGAAGTTCAGAAGGAGGCAAGTTCGGTGCTGCAGTGGCTGGAATCAAAAGAGGAAGTCCTGAAAGGCATGGACGCCTCTTCATCTCCAACCAAGACAGAGACAGTGAGAGCCCAGGCTGAGTCTAACAAGGTACTGTGTTCACAATAGCTGCATCTCAGTGCTAAGAGGAAAGGGCTGTTGTACTAGTGTTCCTGCCTGAGCCCAGGGACCTGAGAAGGAGACATGGCCAACCTCCCCGTCATGATGAGCAGAGTGTTTGATTTTCAAATGCTTAGTATGCCTAAATTCTCCCAGAGAATTTTCTTGCCTATGAAATTAGAAGTTGTTACAAATCAGATTGAGAAACAAAACCAGATCCGTTTGCAAAAGGAGAATAAGGACAATAGCCCTCCTCAGAAGCCTCAGTTCAGAGAATGAGATCTCATTTTCTGTGTGATGGTGTAGCCAAAACTTCCCATCAAAGCACAATTTAGAGGGATCTTAACTGCCATGATTGCAGTCCATTCTTAAGATTGACATGTAGGACTAGAGAAAATGGTGGAAGAAATAAGACCATGTAAAAAATTCAGTAAACAATTTTCTCCCCAAATTTGAATATTCCATTTGAGCCTAGCATATCAACTGTTACAACTGCATAAGCATCACCGTTATCATCATCATGATCAGGATCAATTCCTGACACTTTTAGTTTATAGGGATTAGTTATTTTCCTATAGTTACTAATGTATGTTACATAAAAGGAATTCAGATCTTGCCATCTAGCTTTTCCTTTTAAGTAAAAATTCAGGCAGAAAGGTTAGGTCTGTTAAAGTCATGAAACAAGTCATGGAGAGAGTCAGAAGTTGAACCTGTAATTGCTGCCCCATCTTTCCATCATTTCCTCTACACTCCAAGCTTTGTTTCCTGTCCAGAAATCTCATGGTATGTGTGATGTTCTTTCTCCTAGGCCTTCCTGGCTGAATTGGAACAGAATTCTCCAAAAGTCCAAAATGTAAAGGAAGCCCTGGCTGGATTACTGATAAAATATCCCAACTCACAAGAAGCAGAAAACTGGAAGAAAATGCAAGAGGAACTCAGTATGTTATCACAGGGGTGTTACAGATTCACTAAATTGCTTGTCCTCAAACAAATATAGGCTTTCAGCACATCCAGTAAATAAGAATTATTTTTTGTTAATTGTCATAAGCCAGTAAGAAGGGCAGGTAGGGTTAGAGAATGAACCTGATTATGGAAAAAATTCAGAGATTCCACTCAAGGTGTCAGAAGTTTGGCTTCTTTGGGCAAGTCAAACTGACAATCTTTCTGTGACAAAGAGAGCATTGATGATAAAAACTAAAAACAGGAAATAACCTAAACACTCAATGAAGGAGTTAGGTAAATTATGCTGTACTGGTGGAGAAGAAAATGGCAATCCACTCCAGTATTCTTGCCTGGAAAATCCCATGGACAGAGGAGCCTGATGGGCTACAGTCCATGGGGGTCACAAAGAGCTGGACATGACTGAGCTACTAACACCCACACACACATGCTATACTCCTACTATGGAACTATAAATGATGCAGGTGACTGTGTGCTGGTATGAAAAACTTATTGGCATGAAAAATGTCCCGTTCTTAATTAGTAAGTTTAAAACCAGGTTATAAAATAATAATATATGTTGCATAAGATATTTTACATGTATTGTGTATGTATGTGCTTCTCTGAAGTTTTATCCCATGGGTAGTTTCATATAACCACCACCATAGTCAGGAATCAAAACTGTTTGTGACTTCAGTTAAAATTAAATGCAGGTTATTTTTAACTTAAAAAAATTAAATAATGCTCCAGGGGTCATTTCCTGTAGAATATTAGGGACCAGGCTAGTGGCTGATGAAGATAAAGGAATCCATTCTCTCATTTCCTCTCTACAGATTCCCGATGGGAAAGGGCCACCGAGGTGACAATGGCTCGGCAAAGGCAGCTGGAGGAATCTGCAAGTCATCTGGCCTGCTTCCAGGCTGCAGAATCCCAGCTCCGGCCCTGGCTGATGGAGAAAGAGCTAATGATGGGGGTGCTGGGCCCCCTGTCTATTGACCCCAACATGCTGAACGCACAAAAGCAGCAGGTCCAGGTGAGCAGTTCCTGACAGCTTTCGAGCCAAGAACTCAGAGGCACACGAACCTGGGTTTGAATGCTGCTCTCAACAGATAGATTCACATGACCCTGGACAAGTCATTTAACCTCTCGGAGTCTCTACTTCCTCACTTTAAATGAGACGCTTGTATGGTCTTTATCATGGTGCCTATCAAATAGCAAACGTTCAATAACTGTATTTTTGATATTGTTGACTGAGGCAGTAAGATGAGCAGATGGTAGAATGGGAACTTCTGACTAAATGTTAGAATCATATTTTACTTTCAATCCCCAGTGGTAGTGATTCACATTACTTCATGCAGGGTTTTCTATCTGCTGGCTTTACTTAAAGATTCTCTGGTGATCAGACCTCAGGACCTGAGATCCTGAGGATCTATGAGATGTAGGTTGGTCCCTTATGTCATTTCTGATGAAATCCTGCCTAGAACATTTCCTTGTTCTGTATCCTTCCCTAAACTTGTTCTATATCTTTTCACCACCCACTACGTCCCCTAAAACTAATTTTTGAAAGAATCCTTTCTCTTAGCCCCTGCTTCCATTTAATTACCAAGTTCTATTTAGTCTACTTACAAATTTTCTAATCCAGTGGTTTTCTAATCCTTTGGTTTCCATTCCAAAAGTAAACATTTTGCTCTCAAAATCCTTTTACCCTCTTAAAAATTATTGAGGATCCCGAAAAGCTTGTGTTCATCTACTGATATCTATTCATTTTAACTGTATGAAAACACTGAGGAATTTTTTAAATGTGCATTTATAAATTACTTTTTAAAATTATAGTGATACAACCATAACACTAACATAGATAAACATTTTTATGAAAAAAGAATATTTTCCAAAATATAAAAAATTGAACGAGAATGGCATTATTTTATATCTTTGCAAATCTCTTTAATGTTGTCTGACTTGGGAATTCTTTAGTGGTCCAGAGGTTAGGACTCGGTGCTCTCACTGCCTAGGGCCCAGATTCAGACTCTAGTCAGGGAACTAAGATCCTGCAAGCTGTGGCCAAAAATAAATAAATAAATAACTTTTTAATGTCTCACTTAATAAAATAGTCTCATAGATTTTCATATCTGCCTCTGCATTCAGTCTGTTGTGATAGCCGATGTTGTGACAAAATAAGAATCGTAGAAGGTAGACAATATCTTAGTATTTATAAAAGTAGTTTTTACCTTACTGATGCCATGCAAGGACTCCCAGGGGCTCCCAGACCCCAATTTGAGAACCACTGTTCTAAGCCTTTCTTCTCCACTCTGCATGCTAGTGGGCTACATCTCGGGCCTCTTTCCATTACAGCAGCCCCTTAAAGGGCTTCTTGGTCTCGTTTATCCTCCACATAATTATCAAGTTATCCTCTTCAACCATATATCTGAGTATATTAAAATGCCTTTGTGGCTCTTGGCTGCTTATTGAACAAAGTTCCAATACCTGCTCACTGTGGTGCATAAGGCTTTCCACAGTCTAGTGCCAGTTTGTCTTGCCAGCTCTTCCCCCACATACCCGGGCCTCTTCCCACCCCAGAATGAGCTCCTCCCTGAGCACGCTGCACTCCCAGATCTCAGGCTCTCCGCGCCTCTGCGGCCCCCGGCCCTGCTCTGACCAGCCTCACTCTCTGTTTCCTGGGAGGACTTGTGTGCTGTTCAGTGTCACCTGGAAGCCCTTCCTGATTTCCCTCTTCTGTGCTTGTCCCCCCGTGAGGAATCAACCACCTTTACTTCTTGCTTTCACAATTCCACATTCATGTCAGCAGTTTAGCATTTTAATTTCTGTTACATTCTATTATAGTTCATTATTTACACATCTATTAGTCCTTGAGGCCCTGGCATATTTAAAGTACTCAGTGTAAATGCTGAGTACTTTCCATAAGTTTTCTTATTTAATCCCAACAACAGCCAAGTAAGTACTTTAGTATCCTCATATTACAGATAAGGAGGCTCAGAACTTTTCAAAAACCTGCCTAAGTTTATACAGCTTAGTGAGTGATGGAGTTAGGATTTGAACCCAGAGGTCTAACTCCAGAACCTGTGATCTTAACTTCTTTGATGAGTGAAGTAGTGGATAGAAAAGGGTAAAAAGGAATAGTACTTGCTTTAAAGAAGCTTTTTGTCTTATTTTGCTTTATTATGATGTATAGCTTTATATGTGCTGTTGGAAATTTGAGAAAGGAAATAAGCAAAACAGGGCATTTAGAGTTGAAATGGCAAGCTCTGCCAGTAACATAATTCACTTTGGGACCCAGGATTTCAAGCTCCTCATTTAGAGGCCTGGGTTTTGACTGGCATCGCTGACGAGTGCCAACCCAGTCAACAAACTTTGTTTTCCCAACCAAGATGGACCGTAGTAACTGATGTTGAAACATATGTGCTGTTGGAAATTTGAGAAAGGAAATAAGCAAAACAGGGCATTTAGAGTTGAAATGGCAAGCTCTGCCAGTAACATAATTCACTTTGGGACCCAGGATTTCAAGCTCCTCATTTAGAGGCCTGGGTTTTGACTGGCATCGCTGACGAGTGCCAACCCAGTCAACAAACTTTGTTTTCCCAACCAAGATGGACCGTAGTAACTGATGTTGAAACACTATAGGACAAATAAGGAAGAGAAATAAAATAGATACAATCAGTGATCCTTTCAAAATAAGTTGTGTGTTTTTTTTTAATTAAACAGCTGTTAAAAGTGATACTACATTTTCCCAGTAGCCTGGTCTTTGGAGTTTTCTCCTTTATTTTCAAAAGGAGTTGGCACTACTTGGCACAATCTAAATTCAGTTTGTGTTTGACACTGTTTTTAGATCTGTTTTCTATCTAAACATTGTGGTGTCGTTTCTGTCACAGTTTATGCTGAAGGAATTCGAAGCACGCAGGCAGCAGCATGAGCAGCTGAACGAGGCAGCTCAGGGCATCCTAACAGGCCCTGGAGATGCCTCTGCTTCCACCAGCCAAGTGCCGAAGGAGCTCCAGAGCATCAATGAGAAGTGGATTGAACTGACTGACAAACTCAATTCCCGTTCCAACCATATTGACCAAGCTATTGTCAAAAGCACCCAGTACCAGGAGCTGCTGCAGGACCTATCAGAGAAAGTAAAGGCAGTTGGGCAGCGGCTGAGTGGCCAGTCGGCCATCAGCACCCAACCCGAGGCTGTGAAGCAGCAGCTGGAGGAGACCAGTGAGATTCGATCCGACGTGGAGCAGTTAGACCAGGAGATTAAGGAGGCGCAGACACTCTGCGATGAGCTCTCCCTGCTCATTGGTGAGCAGTACCTCAAGGATGAGCTGAAGAAGCGTTTGGAGACTGTTGCCCTGCCTCTCCAAGGTTTAGAAGACCTTGCAGGTGAGTTGAGGGGAAGAGCACAGTGCTGCCATCATTGTTGGCAAGCCAAAAGAAGGGGTGGATTCATGGTCCCAAGAATCTAAGGTGGCCTTTAAGTAGCTTTTGGACTCAGAACGGTGTGACCCTATGCCTTTGTCCAGCTACAGTGAGGACTGCCAAGGTCATCACATATTGATTGGTCATGAGCAATGACTTTACATGGCTTTACATACCATGACCCTAAAGATAAGAGTGCTGGTATAAATCCAGCCAGCAGGTAGAGATCCATGCTCTTAGATGTACTCACAGGTACAGTTACACACATACTCTCATTAATACTCATTAATATTCTGTGTGTACATGCAGTCCATGGGATCGCAAAGTCGGACACGACTGAGCAACTTCACTTTCACTTTTCACTCTCATGCATTGGAGAAGGAAATGGCAACCCACTCCGGTGTTCTTACCTGGAGAATCCCAGGGACAGAAGAGCCTGGTAGGCTGCCATCTCTGGGGTCGCACAGAGTCGGACACGACTGAAGCGACTTAGCAGCAGCAGCAGCAGCACATGCATATATACCATATATACAAAATTAGAACATGTTCTAGACTTCTTATGATGGCCTTGTACAAGAAAAATTTTGTTACTAATTTGTTGTCTCTTTATCTGGAGACATTTATGGCTTTTTACCAGCTTAGAAGTTAAAAGTTTACTTGTCGTAGTCAGATCACCTTACAGACTTGATGTGAGGATTGAATAGGATATAGTATATGAAAGAACCTAGCTCTGCTTCTTTTAGGTAGACCCTTAGTTAGCATCAGTTTCCTTTTCCTACAATTAGACCATATACTTCCCAGGAAACATTTTGAATGCCATGTTCAGACTTGATGATTTAAATTTGATTTTCTCATTTCAGCTGATCGCATGAACAGACTCCAGGCAGCTCTTGCCAGCACCCAGCAGTTCCAGCAAATGTTTGATGAACTGAGAACCTGGTTGGATGACAAACAAAGCCAGCAAGCAAAAAACCGCCCAATCTCTGCAAAGCTGGAGCAGCTACAGTCTCAGCTACAGGAGAATGAAGAGTTTCAAAAGAGCCTTAACCAGCACAGTGGTTCCTACGAGGTGATTGTGGCAGAAGGAGAATCTCTGCTGCTTTCTGTGCCTCCTGGAGAAGAGAAGAAGGCTCTACAAAACCAGCTGGTTGAGCTCAAGAGCCACTGGGAAGAGCTTAGTAAAAAAACTGCAGACAGACAGTCCAGGCTCAAGGACTGCCTGCAGAAGGCTCAGAAATACCAGTGGCACGTGGAAGGCCTGGTGCCGTGGATAGAAGATTGTAAGGCCAAGGTGTCTGACTTGCAGGTCACTCTGGATCCCGTGCAGCTGGAGTCCCATCTCCTCAGATCGAAGGCTATGCTGAGCGAGGTGGAGAAGCGCCGCTCCCTGTTGGAAATCCTGAACAGTGCTGCTGACATTCTGATCAACTCTTCAGAGACAGATGAGGATGACATCCGGGATGAGAAGGCTGGTATCAACCAGAACATGGATTCCATCACAGAAGAGCTACAGGCCAAAACGGGGTCCCTTGAAGAAATGACTCAGAGGCTCAAGGAGTTCCAGGAAAGTTTTAAGAATATTGAAAAGAAGGTCGAAGGGGCCAAACACCAACTTGAGATTTTTGATGCCCTCGGCTCTCAAGCCTGCAGCAACAAGAACCTGGAGAAGCTGAGAGCCCAGCAGGAAGTGCTACAGGCCCTGGAGCCCCAGGTCGACTACCTGCGGAACTTCACTCGGGGCCTGGTGGAGGATGCCCCTGATGGGTCTGATGCTTCCCAGCTTCTCCATCAAGCTGAGGTTGCCCAGCAGGAGTTCCTAGAAGTGAAGCAAAGAGTGAACAGTGGCTGCATGGCCATGGAGAACAAGCTGGAGGGCATTGGCCAGTTTCACTGCCGCGTCCGAGAAATGTTTTCTCAGCTGGCAGACCTGGACGATGAGCTGGATGGCATGGGTGCTATCGGCCGAGACACTGACAGCCTCCAGTCCCAGATTGAGGATGTGCGGCTGTTCCTTAACAAGATCCAAGCCCTCAAGCTGGACATCGAGGCCTCAGAAGCAGAGTGCCGACAAATGCTGGAGGAAGAGGGGACTCTGGACCTGCTGGGTCTCAAGAGGGAGTTAGAAGCCCTGAGCAAACAGTGCAGCAAACTTACCGAGAGGAGCCGAGCTCGGCAGGAGCAGCTGGAGCTGACCCTGGGCCGCGTGGAGGACTTCTATCAGAAGCTGAAAGCGCTCAATGACATGACCACAGCAGCAGAGGAAGGGGAGGCCCTCCAGTGGGTCGTGGGGACCGAGGTGGATGTCATCAACCAACAATTAGCAGATTTTAAAGTAAGCCTTGCCCTTGTTTTTTTACCTTTTCCTGTCTGATATGTGTATTTCTTTTCTTGTAACTTGGAGACCGATTGAGTGCGCATCTTCACTTCTGTCTCTGGTTTCCTTAGTCTCACTTCCGTCACACCAGAGCACATGGTTTGCAGACTAAATAGTCACTTGCACTTCTGAGCAACTGGGTTGAATGTTCCTCTATTCTAATTTATTTTAATGTTTATAGCCGATTAGGGATATAGACAGACTGAACCTTACTTCTTATTCTAAGAATCTTCTCTTGTGATTTCTTGAGAGTTCACATTAACTAACTTTTGTAACAGCAGTGAATGTTGGTTGAGGGCTCTGTTTTTCAGATGGAGGTCTAGGAACCCATAAGATAAACATGGACTCTTCTTCCTAAAGTGTGGGTTTTTTTTCACAGACTTGGAGGGAAAATTACTGACACATGATTGATGTGTTTTGAAAGAAAATGAAAAATCCTCGTGAACCATTAACACAAAACATAACACTTCAAAGAAATTTTCCACGTGTAGCAAGTAGTGCTTAAGACTATGCCCAGACTCCTCAAGAACAGAAGTTCTCTGCATGTAGGAGAGCTGAGAAGCACAACCCTAATTGCAAAAGTGTTTTGATTCTTTGCCTGAGTCAGAATTTCCAGTCCTGAACTTTTGTGAGTCTGTATTAAAACACCAGGGGAAGAAGACAGGAGTTGACTCAAATGCAAATTTGCCAGGTTTGGGCTCGGAACTTGGGCCTGTCTGTTGGGTGTCGGCTCTCACTGCTTGGGGTGAGTCTTTCACTCCAGACTTTCCTGAAAGGGCCTGTCTCCCCTGCTGGAGGCCTGTGTGCCCGCTCTTTCCTTCTTGGTTCCTGGAGTAGATTTGGAAAGGATACTTCCAGCGCTTGACTCCCATTACCAGTGGCGGTCGTTCCTGCTTACACACAGAGATACTTTGCCACCAGACTTGCTCTCTCAGTCCCTGCCTGTCAGGATTCTTCCTGTTAAAAATATGGATGGAAAGGTGGTGTGACACCAGGTCAGAGCCACGTGGTCCCGAAAAATATCACAGATTTGTAGACGAGATCCAGGTGGCTGTTTCAGAAGGACCCCTCTAGGCTGGGGGATGTTCAGCACTAAGGCGAGACGTTGACTGAAGACCCCCCTTACAGTGCAATGTAAGGGGCAGCCCTAGTTATCACAGCTGGGATTCTCGAGGCCTGGGTAAGGAAAGGGTAGGTAGAGAAGGTCCAAACCCGCGAGCCCAGGTGTTATCCTCTGGGAAAGGCCCCCACCTGCTCAGTGGCCGGGTGGCCTTTCCTGCCGTGTCCCATGGGCTTCACTTCCCTCTTCCACTGGAAGCCCCTCGAAAGCAGAGCCTCTGTTATAGGCATGCTTCATGGGTCCGGTTTACTTGAATCCAGGTTAATTAGAATCAATTGTCTAATCAACTAAATGAGGTTTTTTTAGAAAACTGAAGTTTATCCTTTGAGGCACCAAGCTATAGTTTTATCAAACCAAGATTCTGGTTTATATGGAATTATTTTAACTCTTATTTTGCTAATTTCCTAAACATTATATTATATTGTAAATTTTTCTTTACAAGTGCAGGTTAACATTACTAAACAGATTGTAACTGTTTCCCACTGTGGTAATATCCTCAGGGACATGAGACAGATTGGGGCTACTTTGTACTAAATGTTCTTAAATTACCATGCAGTTTGAGTTCTGTTTTGAAGGGCCTCTGATAGCTGTACTGGTTGAGTTCGATTGTGTGTGTGTGTGTGTGTGTATTTGGGGGGATGTAGTTTGGTTGAGTTCGATTGTGTGTGTGTGTGTGTGTGTATTTGGGGGGATGTAGTTTGGTTGAGTTCGAGTGTGTGTGTGTGTGTGTGTGTGTATTTGGGGGGATGTAGTTTGGTTGAGTTCGATTGTGTGTGTGTGTGTGTGTATTTGGGGGGATGTAGTTTCTGTTTTTTCCCCTATTACCCTGATACCAGGTATTATTTCTTACTGCAATTACTTTTCACTGTCTTGAGCAGACTATCTCTTCCCTCAGATCTTCAGTGAGCCGAAAACAGAGTAAACAAGCCTGTTAAAATTGCATTAAATATGACCTAGGATATTAAAAAGAATCCACAGGCAAGCATATACAGTGTTTGGATTTGAGGACAAGTAATTGTTTCCTGTTCATTTAATCCTTGGTTTCTAGAGACATCCTGAATTGTGATGCTGCTGAAAGCTTTTAAGAAATTCCTGGACATCCTTGTATTTTATTTGTATCCTAGCATGTAGCCCAGCAGCACTCAGGGTTCAGTAGCTGCTGAGTTGCTTGGTATAGCAGACATGTTTCACTGATTTCTGAGACGCCTCCCACCACCAGTACTGTGGCTGTGAAGGCTGGGGCCAGCATGTGGATCTGCAGGGAGCTGGTGTTGACAAGGCAAGACCGGAAGATGAGAGCGAGAAGGAGGGTGGTAAAGCTGCGTGCCCTGAGTGTGCCCTGCTCAAGATGGGCATGCACATCAGCAGTCTGGTTCCCCAGATCCGCCTGACCAAGGCGAGGGCTTGGGGAAGAGTTTCTGTCTCCTCCCGGCAAAGGTCTTGAGGCAGGAGGGGAGGAAGACAGTCCTGGCTGAGCTCATGCTGAGCTCACGGGAAGCGAAAACAATGAGAAGGGAAAAGCTGTGTGTCTCAGTTCACAGTCCCCAAGAGGCTGAGCCAAGGGAAGTTCTTTCTGGACCCATTCTAAGGACTGAGTCACTTTCATGATCTGAGTTCCTGGGTTAATGTGTTCTGTATTCCAACGATAGACTCATCTTCCCTCACCCCAGCAGCAGACCAGATGCATGTAGTGTGATTCGGCTTTCAGATTCAAATTATTTTTAATAAGGAAAAACGAAGATAAGTATTAAAAAACAGCATTTGTTTTAAGTTTTCACCTCTTTTCTTTTTATAATGGGATCATGCTCTCAGCACAGGATCTGCTGAAGAGAAGAGTGTGAATCTGTGAGATGGAAATGCGGGCTGTGCTGATTCCACTGGGGATGGTTGGAATGGACAGACAAGTCAGGTCTGTGGAGGACCCCAGGCTTGCCTGGGACTGCGCAGCAGTGCTGATAAATGCTTGGAAAGGCAGTTGGCCTCTTGAGAAAATGGTTTGCTTCTTAAATGAATGTGAAAAACTGGAAGTCGTTATTCCTAGGAAAGACTTTTCCGTCAGTTGCTTCTGAATAATTGATAGAATCTGGTCAGCCAGCGAGGACCCATGAGATGGGAAGGGAAGAGAGTCCTTTCCCACTAAACAGGCAAAGACCTCAAGCCTCTTGAGTTAGACACTTTACTGCTTTCTGCTCTCTGTCTTCCACAAAACAGGAAGAAAGCCATGAAAGAAAATATTGAGCATGTTTGGAGAAACTGGAAGGAAAAGACTTTGGTTAATCTCTTCAGGAAATTCCATTTTCCTGAACAAGAGAGTCTCTGATTATTGAGAAAAAGAAATTGTATTCAATATATACATAACTAGAGTCTAACAAGAAAGGAAGGACCTTTATTTCATTGAAACTTAAGCCAAAGAATTCCCTCAGGGTGACCTTTCTAGGAAGGAAAGAAAAAGACTCTAGATGTGGAGAAGAAATCTATGAAGTCTGATGATAAAGATGTTTCGAAATTGCCTGTGTAGGTTTTGTAATCAAGAACTGAGATCATTCTGAGTCTTACACTAGCCCCTCCCTTGTATCCGCCTCAGGACCCACAGCGGCCTCAGTCAGCACGTGTGGAGGTTTGGGTCTGAGGGGCTGTTGGTGAGGCCGCGGGCTTCCTTAGGACCGTTCTCAGTCTTGATTGAGGCTGAGCAGAGCCCAGGGTCAGGGACTGCATGCCCTTGCAGCCTGTGTCTGGAGACCTCTATCCTACTGTGAAGCCAGAACAAGAAAGCCCCATAAACTTGTTCATTTGATTCTTTTTTTTTTTTTTTTTTGGCCTCATGGAAAACAAGCATAAGCTTCCCTGTGAGCACATGTAAAAACTCTTGGAGGACAGGGCCTGCCATGGAACTGAGAGACTGCCAATTTGGACAATGATGGATATTCACTCCTTTTCAAATAATTACAAAGACAGTATCAGCTCCTCTGTGTGTTTGCCAGTTAGACTTACCAGAGAGGAAAGCCAGTGAGGTTAGCATTATCTGCCTGCCCTTGGAGAGAAAGGAAATCACACTTGGTATGACCCGTCTGTCTCCGCAGGTTTAGGTATCGCCAGCTTTGCAGCAGCCAAGATAAGATGAGGAAACCCACCCCCCAACTTTGTGCTGGCCCTTGGCCTGTGTCGGTTTTTCGTTTCTTCCTTAAACCAGGCTACCCTGGTGGCATTAGTGGTAAAAAAAATTTGCCTGCCAGTGCAGGAGACACAAGAGACGGGGTTCGATCCCTGGGTCAGGAAGATACCCTGGAGGAAGAAATGGCATCCCACTTCAGTATTCTTGCTTGGGAAATCCCATGGATAGAGGAACTTGGAGGGTCGCTAAGAGTCGGACCTGACTGAAGCGACTTAGCACAGCACAGGACTAAGCAACGACAACTCCAATAGAAACTGGGGTCCAAGGAAGTAGAAAGAATGCCCTTGAATAAGGTTTCTCAACCTGAGCACTCTGGATATTTGGAGTGAGACAGTTCTTGGTTGTAGGCAGCTGTCCTGTGCATTGTTCAGCAGCATCCCTGATCTCCATGTCCCCACTCGATGCCAGTAACAGCCTTTCCCTGAGCACTCTGGATATTTGGAGTGAGACAGTTCTTGGTTGTAGGCAGCTGTCCTGTGCATTGTTCAGCAGCATCCCTGATCTCCATGTGCCCACTCAATGCCAGTAACAGCCTTTCCCTGACATGACAGCCCGAAATGCCACTGCATATTGCCAGATGCCCCTGGAAGGAAAAATCCCCTCAGTTGAGAACCACTGCCTGAGGAAGGAGAAAATTGCCTCCTCTCTGTGGATAATTTAGAACTCAGTTGGAAAAGGTGCTCGTTGATTAAAGTAAATCTTAATGTAGCAAGCCACCTTCTGGTAATCTGATCATAACTGTGAAGCAGCAATACCCGTCTGTAAATCAGCTTTCCCTTAGGCCGGGCCCTGGATGCTTTATTTTTCCTGGTGCTAATCTCTGTCTGGTTTAAAATCTCCTCGTCACTTTTCCTGGCATCTGCAGTTGGTTTCTTTTGCGTAGAGTTGTTGATGCAGGTGTTCAGCTGATGGAGCGTTTCTATGAAGAAGAGAAACTTCCTTTGTGGAAATACTCCAGGGACCTTCCTTGCTCTGTGCCTTTAAGGGGAGACTACATG
Organism: Oreotragus oreotragus; assembly: GCA_006410675.1. Classification (NCBI taxonomy): domain Eukaryota; kingdom Metazoa; phylum Chordata; class Mammalia; order Artiodactyla; family Bovidae; genus Oreotragus; species Oreotragus oreotragus. The sequence goes on along the minus strand of SJYX01024467.1, from coordinate 233,973 downwards.
CTCACAGTTTGGCTGCTGATATTTATAACCCTTATGTGAGCATCTCCCTCTGCACCGCCCCCTGCCCCCCCCACGAATTCCAATGCTGTGTAATAATCCTCTCCACCCCCACCGTTGCAGCTGGGTGGGGAGAAGGTGAAGGAGCCTTTAAGTTAGCTTCATGTTGAACTTTTTCCAGCCCCATTTTAAAGTATTGCCGTTAGTATTTTCTATCAACACCACAGGCAAAACCCCAAGCTTGTAGCCATTACATCATCTTGAAGGAGCCTCACGTCTCAGTGAAGGTAGTAAAATCAGATGGAAGGGCATCAAGAGACTGTTGATGAATTTCACAAAAATCTGGCTGGAAATTTTGATAGCAAGGGAAGATTTTAAAGCAACAAATGAATATATCCTCAACCAGAAGGAAGGACTGAGCAGTTTCACTTGAGTTTACTGAAATTCTTCTCACATAGTGTCAGGATGTAGCATTTGCAACTAAGACTGTTCATCATGGGAAACACAGGTATCCAGAAAAACTAGAATTTACCCTGTGCTGAACTTGGGTTTGTCACTGAGTTTTGAATAGTGGACGTGATTGAGATAAGCACAGACTTGCAGAACGGGGCTGTTTCTCGCTGTGTCTAGAAATGGTTGGTAAGTGGCCTCAGCCTTAGCCTAGTCCTGGGCACTTTCCAATGAGCTCTCTGGCACACAAGCCATAAGAGGTAAGCCTCTAGGAAGTGAGATGAGTTGCTTTGAAAGGCACTGTGTTGTTGGAGGTGGTTGGTTTACCAGGAATAAAATCAGTCCCACAGAGAGTCAGGTCAGGTCAGGTCACTGCACCAAAACATCACTGCACAAAGGCTGTCTCCTGCCAGACGCACTCATCCCAAGTCTCAGCTGTCCTGGGTGGAAAAGCCTTACTGTGGGGAGAATGTGTTCCCTCCCTCCCTTCCTTCATATTTTGCCACTGCCAGTCCTGAGGTCCTGTTCAGATACCAGTGTCTGGTATTGTCTGTGAAAGAGTAACACGATACACTTCTCCCCTGAACTTTTACAAGCTGTTTTCCTACCACCGGTCCTGTGATTTGAAATGTGGACCTTTCACAACTTCAGCCATCAGGGATGAGAGTAAGAGCTGCAAGGTGATGGTCCCTGGATCCCTTCGGGGAGGTCAGGTGGAACGGGCTCTGTATTCCTTTCAGTCCATCCTCACTGAGCACTTGCTCTGGGTCAGTCGTTCGTGCAAGCTGGGATCTCAGATGGTCTCTAGTTAGCAGGGCAGCATGGGAAACAGGTGCAAAGAGCTGCAGTAGGCGGGACATAGCGGCAAGAACAGTAAGAGAGACCTGAGGCTAAATGATCTCCAGTCCTACCTTCCTCCCCGCTCCCACCTCCATGAATCAGACATTTAAAATCCTAGTTGCAGATAAGAAAACCGAGGTTTGAAGGTGTTAAAGTAACTTGTTCAAGCCACATAGCAAGTAAATGTTAGAGCTGGGATTGGAAAGATATTTGGCACCAAATCTCATGCTTGACCAGTGGCCCCCAGTGAGGGGAGGGGAGGCAGTTTTGGCCCTTAGGGGACATTGACAACATCTAGAGACATTTTATACTGTCACTGGGAGGCTGCTCCCAGCGTTTAGTGGGTGCTGCTTGAATTTCCTATAGTACACAGAATAGCCACTTAAAGGATTATTCAGCCCACTTCTTGAAATACAGGGGATTTTGGAATCTTGCCCTTTTCAGATTCCATGACAGGTAAGAGTTAACTGATGAAATAGTCCCATTGCCTGGGGAAACTTTGTGGTTTTCCTTTTAGTAAAAAAAAAAAAAAAAGAAGAAGTGTTGGTTCTGAGAGTGACTTAAACAGATCTGTTAGATCAAGTCAGGATCTTGGTGAACTAATTTGAGTCAGTGGCTAAAGAATGCCCTCCATGCTTGGCCAGTCCCCACCCCACCCTGCCTGCCACAAGACTCCTGCTATGGAAGTCAGTCGGCTGTGTATGTCAAGCTGCTTCCTGTAGGGTGTGTTATGGAATGGCATAAGCCCTGCACCAGCTGGGAGTACTGACCTCAGTGTGATTGGATCAGACTCCGTCCCTTTTGAGCCTTGCTATTTGGAACAAAAGATCCTCTGTTAGGAATGCAGAGAGCTAGCGCGATTGGACAGCCAGCGTGTGTGCACATGGTTCCCACGGAAGAAACAGACATAAATTATGCTGTAGCCTTTTAAAACTGAAGCCTCCAAGGTGGTCTTCCCTTAGCTTCTGTCTGTACTCACCCTTCTTTCTGTGAGTGCTTATTCTCCCCCCAGATCTAATGGATTAAACATGGCATCTTCAGAACTGGTCTCTGTCTGTGCCTATTATACTTTTTTTTTCATTTATTTTTTTTTATTGAAGGATGATTGCTTTACAGAATTTTGTTGTTTTCAGTCAAACCTCAACATAAATCAGCCATAGGTATACATATATTCCCTTTTGAACCTCCCTCCCATCTCCTACCCCATCCCACCCTTCTAGATTGATACAGAGCCTCTGTTCGAATTTCCTGAGTCATACAGCAAATTACCATTGGCTGTCTATTTTATATAGTAATGATAATGTAAGTTTCCATGTTACTCTTTCCATACATCTCACCCTCTCCTCCCCTCTTCCCACGTCCATAAGTCTATTCTCTATATCTGTTTCTCCACTGTTGCCCTGTAAATAAATTCTTCATCACCATTTTTCTAGATTCCATATATATGCATTAGAATATGATATTTATCTTTTTTTTTCTGACTCACTTCATTCTGTATAATAGGTTCTAGGTCCATCCACCCCATTAGAACTGACTCAAATGCATTCCTTTTATGGCTGAGTAATACTCCATTGTGTATATGTACCACAACTTCTTTATCCATTCCTCTGTCGGTGGACATCTAAGTGGCTTCCCTGTTCTAGCTATTGTAAATAGTGCTGCAATGAACAATGGGATACATGTGTCTTTTCCTCGGGGTATATGCCTCGGAGTGGGATTGCTGGGTCATATGGTGGTTTTATTCCTACTTTTTTAAGGAATCTCCATACCATCTTCCATAGATGCTGTATCAATTTACGTTCCCACCAACAGTGCAAGAGCATTCCCTTTTCTCCACACCCTCTCCAATATTTATTGTTTGTAGACTTTTTGATGATGGTTTTGTCTTTTCCTTGGGGTATATGCCTCGGAGTGGGATTGCTGGGTCATATGGTGGTTTTATTCCTACTTTTTTAAGGAATCTCCATACCATCTTCCATAGATGCTGTATCAATTTACGTTCCCACCAACAGTGCAAGAGCATTCCCTTTTCTCCACACCCTCTCCAATATTTATTGTTTGTAGACTTTTTGATGATGGTTATTCTGACAGGTGTGAGGTGATATCTCATTGTAGTTTTGATTTGCATTTCTCTAATAATGAGCGATGTTGAGCATCTTTTCATGTATTTGTCAGCCATCTGTATGTCATCTTTGGAGAAATGTCTATTTAAGTCTTTTCCCCACTTTTTCATTGGGTTGTTTGTTTTTCTGGCATTGAGTTGTATGAGCTGCTTGTATATTTTGCAAATTAATCCTTTGTCAGTTGAGAAACTACATTTTTGATCCCCACTGTCTATCCAGTCTTGTTTCCTATGTAGACCATCCACTCCATCCACTTACCCCAAACACTCCTTAGCATTTTACCGATTTGATTTCTACTCATACCTGAAGGTTTAGCAGAAGTCCCATATCTCCTCAAAATCTTGATTCTCCTCCAGCCCAGCTCACTACCTCTCCTGCTCTCTTAAATCACTTAATATGTGTAACTCATTTAGCCTTTATCATTACTGCCTAATTTTGGCATTTATTGATTATATGCAGTGTCCCATCCCTCATCTTAATGTATCCATTTTTGTGTCCCTCAAAGTAGTTAGCATGAATATATGCATAGTTGGACATTAGTGAATATTTGACTAAGTGAATGCTCTTTATTTCTCATAAGCCATGTGAGCTGTGGGTTTCAAAATGCTATCTACTTTGCAACACTTGAGCTAAATCCTTGTGTGTTCTGAGAAATCCTCATCCTAGCCTGGACTCCTCACCTTTCTATCTTGCCTCCAGGCTCCCTTCCTTCTCTCCTACTTAGCATATGTTAAAGGAACACAATTTCATTTCAGTATTAGCCTAAATAAGCAAAATTTTAAAATTTGCTACTTTGGATGCAGCTGAAGAAAGCAGGTTCCAAAATGCCGTCTTGTAGTTACGCTTTACTTTAGAGTCATTGTCATTTACAATGACAGCAAGAAGCGTCTTCATACTTCCGTCAGCTTAGTGAGGAAGATCGAATATGAATATGAGTCTGAAATTCTCAGCTTGGAATTCTGGCTGAATCATTTACTAGCTGAGTGACCTTGGGGAAAATTACTCAGCCTCTCTGTATAGTTATTTCTGCTATAAAATGTGAGCAATGGTAACTCCTACCTTTAGGGGCTTTATGAAATTCAAATGAAGAGATGTAGATGAAAACACCAGGCAGATAGTAAGTGCTCGATGATAATATTCTTTTATTTTAAAAAGTTTATCCAAATACACACATTATAACATTATGAAATGTTTTTAATAAGTTATTCCCTTTTTGCCTACAGCTGATCATTCTCCAGAAGATTTGATCTAAGACCCAGCACCAAGTTAGATTAGCTCTTTTTCTTCTTGAAAAAAAAGGAAATGATGAAGATAAATTAGTTTGATGAGAGCAGTCAAACAGGTAGATGGACAAAAGACCTTCCTGAGCAGTTTCTCTTAGGAACAGATGTGGAGCTCATTGCCAGCCCCAGACTGCAGGTTTAGGTCATGACTCCTTAACACAGCTTTAAATATACTGTATGTACACATACATACACATACATGGTTATCAAATTCATTCATTCATTTCAGAATCCCACAGCCAGCAGGTTTCTCTGAGACCATTTTGACCTTGGCTTCTATGCTCTACACATCAGTATTATTTTCAAATCATTAACCAGAATTAACCAGAAGCCATTACCAGCTCAGTGACTTCTACAGTCACTCAGTTACCCAACAGATCAACTTAATGATCTGAGGGTCCTTGGCCTAATTAGCTTTAGCATAGACCATGTTATCTTCCTCTGTTACCATATAATGGCATCTACCAAGTCAGCATCTTTGATAGAGACACCTCTTAATTTTAATCAATCTTTAATTAAAACAGTAAGGGAGAAGTTATCAGCTTAATTTCAGACAAAGCAGCTTAAAAACACAGATAAAATTAATCTCTATGCCAAGTATATATGCCAAATCAAGATGTTCCTCAGAAAAGCTTTCAGCAACTTCATGTATCTAATATTTGGTTACATGCATCTGTGAGTTAAGGGAAGAAGAAGATAAGAATCCAAAGAAATTGAACCTCTTAGGTCTTCTGCAGCTTGGAATCATTGCATCTGTTCAAGTGAACCATTTACTGTTTCTCTCATCTTACAGTTCACTCCCAGAGAAGAGCTCTGATTTAAGTCTAATTCTTTAAATTCAGCCTCAGTTGTTTGTTCATGATCAATGATAAGAACTGCTTTAGTAACAAAATGAAAGACAGTTTTCAAAAATCTCTTAACTTTATATTACTTATTTTACATCCTTTTCTAATACTGGAGAGAAGATCCCTACAGCAAGATTCCTTAGAGATTCAGCCCAGCGACATGTTTCCTAGAAATAGCTAAGCACCTTTGTGAAGCTGTTACTTTTTGAAAGTTGTGAAGTCATGCCACCCTGGAACTGGAAAGGCTACTCTCGGTGTTACGTGAAAGCCCACGTGGTCACTTTCTCAGGGAAGCCTCCCGGGCACCTCCAGGCCACATCAGGCCCCTTGACAGATGCACTCAGAGCACTGTTTGCTTTCCCCTGAGTACTTACTGCAGCTGAATTAAAGCGACTGTCTGTCTGCCTCTACAAGAATGTAGGCTCCTGAACACATCTTGCTCATCGCTCTCCCTTAGTGTCCGGCATGGATTAGGGCACACAGTAGATCTCAATAAATATCTGTTGAACAAGTGAAAAGAATCAAGGCTACACCTTGTGGAATTACTCTTCCTAAGAGGACAGGAAGAGGAACCCAAAGACGCCACGAAGGACTGGCTGGAAAGGTAGCATCAGGGTAGCAGTGTGGCAGTGGGAGCCAAAAGAAGAGACGCAGTAAGGGAGGGCCCACACTTACCTTCTCACCACGCCGACCCTTGGCCTGCTGCCGTCTGGCCCAGCACCTTCACGGCCCTGCTAGCACTCTTGCAGAAGTACTCACTGACATCCTAGTTGCCAAGCCCAGTGGCCTTGTCTTAGTGGTCTTCTTCTTCCTTCCTTGTGCACCATTCAACATCGTACCTGCTTTCTCAAAACCCTCCTGTCCACTTACCTTCCTGACGTTGCGCTCTCTCCATTTTCTTCTCTGGCTGCTCTTCTGCTTTCTGTTTCGATTTGTCTTTCTACTTCCCTCACATGTGGCTCCTGAAATCCTGTCATCCGCCCTCTTCTCACCTCTCTCCACACTCAGCCCTGCTGCTGCTGCTGCTAAGTCACTTCAGTTGTGTCCGACTCTGTGCGACCCCATAGACGGCAGCCCTCCAGGCTTCCCCGTCCCTGGGATTCTCCAGGCAGGAACACTGGAGTGGGTTGCCATTTCCTTCTCCAATGCATGAAAGTGAAAAGTCAAAGTGAAGTCGCTCAGTCGTGTCTGACTCTAGCGACCCCATGGACTGCAGCCCACCAGGCTCCTCTGTCCATGGGATTTTCCAGGCAAAAGTACTGGAGTGGGGTGCCATCGCCTTCTCCGACACTCAGCCCTGGGATGGCCAATTCCTCACTGTCCTACAGAAGTTTTCTACCTCTGTTATCTCCACCCTGACCCTTGGTCTTTCTGGATGCCTCCATGTGGGTGGCCTTTGAGCGCCTCACACTCAGTATGTGCTGCACTGAACATGCCAGCTCCTCCAGTAGGTCTTCCTGTCTGTTGCTGTTTGATAGTATGCTGTGCCCTCCGTCATCCAGAGGTTTATTATTTTTTAAGATTTATTTATTTGGTTGGTTATTATTATAGCCAAATAAAAAGTTTCGTTATTTACTACTAATTATTTAATAAATATTTGTTTTTTATTTATTTGTGCCAGGTCTAAGTTGCAGCATGTGAGATTCTTTAGTTGTAGCATTTGAATTCCTAGTTGCAACCTGCAGGATCTTGTTCCCTGACCAGGGATCAAACCCAGGCCCCCTGCAATGAAAACATGGCATCCTAGCCACTGGACCACCGGGGAGGTCCCGACAGCATTTTTTTACATTTATTTTTCCCCCTAACCCCTACCCTCTATCTGATCAGTTATGAAGTTCAAATAGTCTGCCTCTGCAATTAAGATTTGGATTTTTTGTAATGCAATAATTTATATCAAGTGGCAATTGAGTGAGCAGCCAGGCTCATATTCTTAGAAATTTTCCACACACGACTCAGTCACTTGTATGACCCCCTGGTAAGTTAAATAAGGAAGTCTTGAGCTTTCCTGGTGGTGCTAGTGGTAAAGAACCCACTTGCCAGCAAAGGAGAGGTAAGAGTCGCAAGTTTGAGCCCTGGGTCAGGAAGATCCCCTGGAGGAGGAAATGGCAACCCACTCCAGTATTCTTGCCTGAAGAATCCCATGGACAGAGGAGCCCGGCAGGCTACAGCCCATGTGTTGCAAAGAGTTGGACGCAACTGAAGTGACTTAGCATGCACAAATAAAGCATAAATTCATGTTTGACATTCAAGAGCCTTGGTGAACTGACCTTGAGCTACTTACCATTCTGACCTTTCATTTTTCCCTTGCATCTGTCCTATAACTTAAACCATGATAACTTTGAATTGGCCTCTTTAGGTTTCCAGCCTCTAGTCCTTCACTTAGAAATCTTTGTCTCTCCCATCTCTGTATCTCCAGATCCTGATGTGTAAATGTGATTCCCTCCATAAAGCCTTCCTGGAATGTCCCGCTTTCCTGCCTCCCACTGTCCTGTTAGGTCTTTTCTCACTTACAAAGCCCTGTGCTTTTGTCTTCACCACTGTCGTGGGGAGTGGCTAAAGAGGGATTAATATGGAAAGTCAACAAGCAGGAAAGGGCTATAGGGGTCATGAGAGTTCCTGAAGAGTGTATGGAAAGCTTTCTCATGGGTTTAGAAATACACAAGAGCTCAAATAGCATCAAAATCCTTAGATTTAAAGCAAGCTTCACATCATTCTGCATTGCTTAACGAGCCACTCTGTAGCCATCTTTATGTAATAAAAAGATGGTAGTGACTGATGCCCAACAGGTTCAGACTAATACTGTGGAGTTTCCACTTGCTACTAAATAAATGCCTGTAAAGTCTAGAGATCCCAAGATGAAAGGCATTTTGTAGGTTTTAAATGTGCAAGATCCAACCAGTCTTCTGTCTCCCCCTCTAGTCAGCACTAATCCTCCAAGAGAGAGGTGGATGAAAAGGCATTATAGAATCTGAGGAAGTGTGCATCTAGGGTCTCCAGATTTTCCCTGGAGGCTGGTGGTTTAAGTCTGGAGCAGACAAAGGCAAAATGCCAAGTCCAAAACTTGGAAAGGGAGCTGTGTTAGGGTGTGAGGCGACTCCACCTTTCTGTTTTAATTAGACAGCAGAAAGGGCCAAGATTGTTCTTTCTTCCAAGTTCACCAAAGGAAAATCTGACACCAATTATGTTCTTAGGAATTTCAAAATAAATAGAGAATTCTTTGAACTCTGTAATCAACTAACTGGAAACTAATTTAAAATTTGGCATCAGCACACATATTTGTGTTATAGGAATAGGGGAAGCATCAAAGAGGTGCTCCCTATACTTCTGTTTTTAAAAGTTTACACACAGCATGTGAAATGAACAGATGCTTTTTTTGTTGGAGCTATCAGGGTAACAAGAGGTTGAAAGCTGTATCAGGTATTTATTTCAGTCACTGAGATGGCTATTGGCAGAGTTCCACATACCAAAACTAAGGAGAAACTCATGAACAGATTAAAAAAAAAAAAAAAAAAGACATGGAGGAAAGAGACTTTGTGCCTTTTTTCTCTCAACACAAACTGATGATTTAAAGAAAGGAGCAAAGCACTTTTTGCAGGGGAGGGGAGTAATTGGTCAACTTTATGTAATCCTTTCTATAAGGCCATGTTTGAATTTTGGAGAGATTTCTTTGTAATAGTCTCTTAATATAGCCTCCTAATACACTAATCAGAGAGAATGTGACTTAAGCTGATAAGTAATTTGAATCTGAACTTCATAGTTGCTAAAATGCTCCCTTTATTTAGTTGACTGTAATATGGAGCATTGGTGAGAGTGGTGAGACTAAGGTAGATAGGTGTGGGGAAGAATTAAGAAAAGACTGAATTCATTGGCACCTGACTTAGTGAGCAAACAGGAAAGGAATTTCTGGCTATGAAGTTTGTGATTCCACATCAAGATCATTCTTTATAATAGAATAACCACCCACCCTTAGTCCAGAGCCAGAATTCCTCAGATTCTTCCAGCCAGAGGGCCTCTGGCACACTAAATAGTCTGTTATGATATCTGAACACGTAAGTGAGTGTATTTGGCCAGGGAGATTTGCTAGTGAAATTGATCTTGCCTTCCCTGGGTTTTTCCAGTTGTACTTAATAATTAAGGAAAATTAAAACCCAGATTCCCTGAAACGTTAAGTATCAGATACATAAGCTAATCAAGCCCTCCAATCACATTGAATTAGAGTTAGAAGGGACCTTAAAATTCATCTTGAACAAACTGAAAGAGGAATTGTAAATCTCTTTCCCCAAATCTCTGCCAAGTGATTGCTTGAATTTCTGCTCAGACACCTCTGGGGTCTGGAAAGTCATCCATTCAGGGGATGCCCTATTCTTCAAATGGCTGTGAGAAAGCTTTGTGGGTTTGAAATCTGCCCTTGGATCATTGTATGCCAGCTTAAGTAGACATCCAGAACAAGCTTCCTTCCTCCCACCTCCCAGCCCTTTAGATACTTGATGCTCATCATACTGCTTGGAAACCTCCCATAGGTCAAACATTTTTGGTTCTTTCTGCTGTTTGTTCCTCAGAGGACAGTCTTTCAGTGTAGGGCCAGGAGGAGTCAGCATTGTGGGCAGCTCCTCTAACAGTTTTAGGACTGGAGAATATTCAAGTTTGAAAAGCTGTCAAGACACAATCTAGTCTACCCACCTTCCCTTTCAGTTTACAGATGGATAGAGAGTCTTTTGAATTTGAGTGGGCAGAAATTGATCAGCAGCCTCTTTCGAAGTGAGAAATGAAGTGTAAGACATTTTGCCAGTGAAAGGTCTTTTAGTTGCTTAATTATGATCGCAGGCTTCAGCTGACACCTCCTTTTTGCCAAAGACCTCTCTGGCTCAAGTCAGCCTAAGGCTCAGCTCAGAGTTTCACTGCCAGATCTCCATACACCAGCTACTGGCTTCACTTACAGTTTGTATAGAGGGTAGAAATAACTTTTCCATAAGTTTTACCATCTGTATTGACCACATGGTCAGTTGAGAGATTTTAATAGACTTTTTTTCCTTCATAAAATCAGAAAATGACCATCACAAAGGAGCAGCATATTACACCCCTTCTGATATGCAGCTGCCTCTGGTGGACGGGTTTCTGGGTTGCCCTTTGTACTTTCTTTGTTTAACAGTCACCAGGCGTCTAGATGGCTTTTATAAAAGCCAAAAAGCTGTGGACGGGATTGTGGGCCATTTTTCTTTAGAATTTTCCATCTTGAGACTTGAAATACAGACCCCTGCTTTTCATTTGGCCCCGAGGAGCTCAGGTTTCCTTGGATNCACGCAGGCTTTCTCCCGTTGCAGTGAGTGAAGACCACTCTGCTTTGCGGAGCACAAGCTCCCTACTACGGTGGTTTCTCACGTTGTGGGCCACAGGCTCTAGGAGCGCACGCTTCAGTAGTTGTGGCACACGGGCTCAGGAGTTGCAACTCGTGGGCTCTAAAGTGTGAGCCCTAAAGTGTGAGCTCAGTGGTTGTGGCACACGGGCTTAGCTGCTCTGAGGCAAGTGGGGTCTTCCCAGACCAGGATCGAACCTGTGTGCCTTGGGTTGCAAGGTGGATTCTTAACCTCTGGACTACCAGGGAAGCCTTTAACATTTATCTTTAATATAATTTCTGATCTCCTTGGATTTAAATCTACCATTTTATGATGTACATTTCTATTTGTCCTGATAGCCCTGTATATCTTTTCTCCTTCGATTGACACTTCTGTATTTTTTCCATTCCTCTCATCCAATTAGCTTAGAATTTACATCCTCTTTAGTGTTATCCTAGGGATTGCAACACGTATCTGAAACTTATCAAAGTCTAATATTAAATTGTTTTTTAATCTATTATTGTTTTTATATTTAATAAAGATTATATTTTATATATTAAAGATAATAGTTAATATATTAAAATATAAATATATTTAATATATTTATATCATATTTAATTTGTTATTATATTTAATCTATTTCCAGAAAATAAGATAATCTTAAAGCATTTTAATGTCATTTACCTTTCCCACTAGATGCTACTTGTATTGTTAGTTTTAATTATTTTATGCAGTCAATATTCAAATATATTTGCTCACACATTTACTGTTTTTATTTGCTATTTCTTCTTCTAATTCATTTTTTTTTCATTTTTTAACCATTCATCTGGTTTTATATTTTTTCCCACCTAAAGAATGTCTTGAATATTTTAATATTGGTCTGTTGGTAATGAAATCTCTCAATTTTTTTCCAGAAGTGTTTCTATTTCACCTTCATTAGAATTATGAATTAGCGCTTATTTTCTTTAAGCACTATAAATATACCATCTCCAGCTTTTATTGTGTTTTGTTGTCATTTGTTTGTTTTGAAAAGTCAATGTTCAATTTTTCCCACCTAAAGAATGTCTTGAATATTTTAATATTGATCTGTTGGTAATGAAATCTCTCAATTTTTTTCCAAAAGTGTTTCTATTTCACCTTCATTAGAATTATTAATTAGCACTTGTTTTCTTTAAGCACTATAAATATAAATACCATCTCCAGCTTTTATTGTGTTTTGTTGTCATTTGTTTGTTTTGAAAAGTCAATGTTCAGTGTATCTGTTACTCCTTTTGAGGTAATCTACATTTATTTCTTCTGCAGTTTTGAAGATGATCTGTATGTTCTTGACCCATTATTAGTTTTACTAAGATGTGTTTAAACATGTATTTCCTTTACTTAATCTTCTTGGGTTTATAGAGTTTCTTGAATCTGTCTTGAATATTCAGTTTTGAAGGATTTTCCACCATTGTTGAAATATCACTTCTGACCCATAATTCCCTCTTTAACCAGGACTGTGATTTACACCCAGTTTAGACCTTCTCATTCTATTCCCCATGCCTCTTAACCTTTCTTCTGTATTTTTAATCGTTTTCCCCCTCTTTGTCCTTATTTCTAACCTGTTTCTTATTTATGTAGCATTTCACGAATTCTGACATTACTTCTAAGCTAGTGTTAAACCATCATTGGGTTTTTAATTTTGTTGATTGTATTTTTGATTTCTAGAATTTCTGTGTGTTTTTAAGAATCTACTATGTCCTTTTTCATAGTTTCCAGCTATATTGAAATTCTCAATTATATCTTTATAGCCTTAATTATAGTAATCATAGTTATTTTAAAGCCTGTGTTGGATAACATTGACATCTGCAGCCCCCGTAGGCCTGTTAAATCACTTGTTGTTTCTGCTGGTTCTCATTTATTTTACCTCGTACTTTCACATGTGTCAATGTTTTCGGTTTGAGCACAGACTTTGTATTAAAGGGCTTCCCTGGTGGCTCAGATGGTAAAGAATCTGCCTACAATACAGGAGACCCAGTTTCAATCCCTGGCTTGGGAAGATCCCCTGCAGAAGGGAATGGCTGCCCACTCTAGTATTCTTGCCCGGAGAATTCCATGGATAGAGGAGCCTGGCAGGCTACAGCCCATGTGTTGCAAAGAGTTGGACGCAACTGAAGTGACTTAGCATGCACAAATAAAGCATAAATTCATGTTTGACATTCAAGAGCCTTGGTGAACTGACCTTGAGCTACTTACCATTCTGACCTTTCATTTTTCCCTTGCATCTGTCCTATAACTTAAACCATGATAACTTTGAATTGGCCTCTTTAGGTTTCCAGCCTCTAGTCCTTCACTTAGAAATCTTTGTCTCTCCCATCTCTGTATCTCCAGATCCTGATGTGTAAATGTGATTCCCTCCATAAAGCCTTCCTGGAATGTCCCGCTTTCCTGCCTCCCACTGTCCTGTTAGGTCTTTTCTCACTTACAAAGCCCTGTGCTTTTGTCTTCACCACTGTCGTGGGGAGTGGCTAAAGAGGGATTAATATGGAAAGTCAACAAGCAGGAAAGGGCTATAGGGGTCATGAGAGTTCCTGAAGAGTGTATGGAAAGCTTTCTCATGGGTTTAGAAATACACAAGAGCTCAAATAGCATCAAAATCCTTAGATTTAAAGCAAGCTTCACATCATTCTGCATTGCTTAACGAGCCACTCTGTAGCCATCTTTATGTAATAAAAAGATGGTAGTGACTGATGCCCAACAGGTTCAGACTAATACTGTGGAGTTTCCACTTGCTACTAAATAAATGCCTGTAAAGTCTAGAGATCCCAAGATGAAAGGCATTTTGTAGGTTTTAAATGTGCAAGATCCAACCAGTCTTCTGTCTCCCCCTCTAGTCAGCACTAATCCTCCAAGAGAGAGGTGGATGAAAAGGCATTATAGAATCTGAGGAAGTGTGCATCTAGGGTCTCCAGATTTTCCCTGGAGGCTGGTGGTTTAAGTCTGGAGCAGACAAAGGCAAAATGCCAAGTCCAAAACTTGGAAAGGGAGCTGTGTTAGGGTGTGAGGCGACTCCACCTTTCTGTTTTAATTAGACAGCAGAAAGGGCCAAGATTGTTCTTTCTTCCAAGTTCACCAAAGGAAAATCTGACACCAATTATGTTCTTAGGAATTTCAAAATAAATAGAGAATTCTTTGAACTCTGTAATCAACTAACTGGAAACTAATTTAAAATTTGGCATCAGCACACATATTTGTGTTATAGGAATAGGGGAAGCATCAAAGAGGTGCTCCCTATACTTCTGTTTTTAAAAGTTTACACACAGCATGTGAAATGAACAGATGCTTTTTTTGTTGGAGCTATCAGGGTAACAAGAGGTTGAAAGCTGTATCAGGTATTTATTTCAGTCACTGAGATGGCTATTGGCAGAGTTCCACATACCAAAACTAAGGAGAAACTCATGAACAGATTAAAAAAAAAAAAAAAAAAGACATGGAGGAAAGAGACTTTGTGCCTTTTTTCTCTCAACACAAACTGATGATTTAAAGAAAGGAGCAAAGCACTTTTTGCAGGGGAGGGGAGTAATTGGTCAGCTTTATGTAATCCTTTCTATAAGGCCATGTTTGAATTTTGGAGAGATTTCTTTGTAATAGTCTCTTAATATAGCCTCCTAATACACTAATCAGAGAGAATGTGACTTAAGCTGATAAGTAATTTGAATCTGAACTTCATAGTTGCTAAAATGCTCCCTTTATTTAGTTGACTGTAATATGGAGCATTGGTGAGAGTGGTGAGACTAAGGTAGATAGGTGTGGGGAAGAATTAAGAAAAGACTGAATTCATTGGCACCTGACTTAGTGAGCAAACAGGAAAGGAATTTCTGGCTATGAAGTTTGTGATTCCACATCAAGATCATTCTTTATAATAGAATAACCACCCACCCTTAGTCCAGAGCCAGAATTCCTCAGATTCTTCCAGCCAGAGGGCCTCTGGCACACTAAATAGTCTGTTATGATATCTGAACACGTAAGTGAGTGTATTTGGCCAGGGAGATTTGCTAGTGAAATTGATCTTGCCTTCCCTGGGTTTTTCCAGTTGTACTTAATAATTAAGGAAAATTAAAACCCAGATTCCCTGAAACGTTAAGTATCAGATACATAAGCTAATCAAGCCCTCCAATCACATTGAATTAGAGTTAGAAGGGACCTTAAAATTCATCTTGAACAAACTGAAAGAGGAATTGTAAATCTCTTTCCCCAAATCTCTGCCAAGTGATTGCTTGAATTTCTGCTCAGACACCTCTGGGGTCTGGAAAGTCATCCATTCAGGGGATGCCCTATTCTTCAAATGGCTGTGAGAAAGCTTTGTGGGTTTGAAATCTGCCCTTGGATCATTGTATGCCAGCTTAAGTAGACATCCAGAACAAGCTTCCTTCCTCCCACCTCCCAGCCCTTTAGATACTTGATGCTCATCATACTGCTTGGAAACCTCCCATAGGTCAAACATTTTTGGTTCTTTCTGCTGTTTGTTCCTCAGAGGACAGTCTTTCAGTGTAGGGCCAGGAGGAGTCAGCATTGTGGGCAGCTCCTCTAACAGTTTTAGGACTGGAGAATATTCAAGTTTGAAAAGCTGTCAAGACACAATCTAGTCTACCCACCTTCCCTTTCAGTTTACAGATGGATAGAGAGTCTTTTGAATTTGAGTGGGCAGAAATTGATCAGCAGCCTCTTTCGAAGTGAGAAATGAAGTGTAAGACATTTTGCCAGTGAAAGGTCTTTTAGTTGCTTAATTATGATCGCAGGCTTCAGCTGACACCTCCTTTTTGCCAAAGACCTCTCTGGCTCAAGTCAGCCTAAGGCTCAGCTCAGAGTTTCACTGCCAGATCTCCATACACCAGCTACTGGCTTCACTTACAGTTTGTATAGAGGGTAGAAATAACTTTTCCATAAGTTTTACCATCTGTATTGACCACATGGTCAGTTGAGAGATTTTAATAGACTTTTTTTCCTTCATAAAATCAGAAAATGACCATCACAAAGGAGCAGCATATTACACCCCTTCTGATATGCAGCTGCCTCTGGTGGACGGGTTTCTGGGTTGCCCTTTGTACTTTCTTTGTTTAACAGTCACCAGGCGTCTAGATGGCTTTTATAAAAGCCAAAAAGCTGTGGACGGGATTGTGGGCCATTTTTCTTTAGAATTTTCCATCTTGAGACTTGAAATACAGACCCCTGCTTTTCATTTGGCCCCGAGGAGCTCAGGTTTCCTTGGATGTGCCCAGCGGTGAAGGAGCCCAGGTATAGGGGCTTGGGGCGCTGCTGCCAGCATCTCCCCCGCCACCCCCGTCGTCAGTTCCCTTTGCCTCAGTCATCAACACCATTCAGATCTGTGGGCAAAGAAATCCCGGCTAGGGAATGAACCGAGACCCGACGGACGTGAGGAACGGGAAAAGGAAGGTGCCTGGAGTTTATCCAATAACTTGGTCCGAATTGAAGTGCCAGGTTTAAGGCTGGAGTGTTTTGGGGCCTGGCAGGGGCGCGCTAAAGGTGACATTGGAAGGACTAGGGACACCCCTTTGGCAGCAGAGCCGGAGCGGGAAATGATGCCGGCAGATGGGGCCCAGAATGGCCCTTGCCAGAACCGGCTGGCTGCGGGGCGGCGGGGGCGCCCCTTCTGGGTTAGCTCGCCCTAGGGCTAGGAGCCTGGCGGGCTGGGACGCGGCGGGGGCGACAGGGGCCGGGCCAGCGGCGAGAGGGCGGGGCTTTCCTTTGTCAGGGGATTTGCGCTGCGCGGCCGAGACTGGCGCTGGTGCCGCTCCCCGCCCCTCGCTCTCTCGGGGGGCGGGGCTCTCCCTCCGGCTCCGGGGCCGCGGTGGGCGTGGGCCCGCCAGCCGAGCGGCGGACGCCGGGCTCCCTCGCCCCTAGCCGCGCAGAAGCCCCTCCCTCGGTGCCTCGGCCTCCAATCCCCTCGGTCGCCCCCTCCCTCCGGCTCGGCAGCTCCTCGCCCGGGCTCTGCCCCGCCCTCCTCCCCGGGCTCTCCGCGTCGCGCTCCCGGGCTTCCAGGGGGGCTGCCCGGGCGGGGCGGCGCGGGGAAGGGGGAGGAGAGCCGCCCGCCAGTCGAGCACTTCCAGCGAGCGGCAGGCGAGCGGGCCGCGCGGCGCGAGGGAGGCTGGCTCGCCCCCGCCCGGCCCGAGCGGAGCCTTTTGTTCCCAGCCAGAAGTTTGCATGCCGGGACCGTGACAGCTGCGGGCGGGGAGGACGGCGGGGCCGGCGGCGGCGGCGGAGAATAGAGGTGGCTGCTTGACATGCAGCCCACGGCGTGGCGGCTGCGGACCGGGGACTGGCGGGGGAGGCGGCGCCCACAGCACGCGGGACTCAGCTGCCGGAGGGACCAACTAACTTCCTGAGCGCGGGACTGGAGGCCGGCGCGGCCGGGAGCCACCTGCCAGCCTGCGGTGAGGCGACCGTGGCCCTCGGGGCGCGCGGCGCGGGGAGGCGGGCGGCAGGGAGCGAGCCTTGCCGACTGATCCTCGGCCGCCGCCGCAGCCCTCTGGCCCCTCAAAGGCCCGGCGCCGGGCTCCACTCGCCTTGTTTTGCGGCCGCGGCGCTGGGCTGTTCTGGGAGCCACAACAATGCCATGATGTTTTGGAGACAGGAAGCCCCAAGCTGGCCGCGAATGAAGGACTTCCTGTGTTTAAAGTTGCAGGAATATCCGCCGACCAGCCCAGTTCAAATACAAACACCCGAGCTAGGGAGGACGAATGGCTAATTCAGACCAGCTGGACTCTCCAGAGCTGGAACTGAGGATAAAATGAAAGGAATTCTTAGGAGCTTGGGCCATACTTGAAGACCAGAGGGGCTGTGCCATTGTTATTAAAGGACGCAATCGATGTAAATCCTCTGCTTCCAATTCGGCTCGAGTGAAAAGTGAGTGGAACTAGATATTGAATAAGACTTGTCAATATCAGATGATTTTTTTTAACTGACTGAATTAGAGCGGTGCTCTTAAAAAAAAGCCATAGAAGGAATAATTTTGTTGATTACGTTATACCACTTATCTGCCTGCAACTATGAGGCCGCTAACCTGTGAGGAAAAAACTGTTTCTCTTAGAGCTTCTCCCAGAATAGTTTCAAAGTGCAACTTCCAGGCCTTTCTGGAGGCAAGATCCGATTGGGCGGTTCACAGTTATGAACATGTAAAAGGGTTTTTAACTTACGCAGAATGCATTTTGGGGGAACCTGTGAGAAACTTTTAAAAGGTTGATGGTTCATCTTGATTGAAAAAGTATGGGTAAGCCACTCAGCAGGCCGGACTGTTTAAGGCAGAACCCCACCTGCCTGGGAAAGGGGGAGGAAGAGGATGGCTACATAGAGGATTGCTATGTTCCACAGCGATCTATATATGATACAATGAGGATAAATGAACAAATTGACCAGGGGTCAAAGCTTAATCAGACTTCAAAAAGCACTATGGAAAAGATAGAAGGAAGCACTATATCCAGCAACGGTACATTAGGAGCAGCCGCTAATGTTTTTGAATCTAGAGCACCAGAAGGCAAAAAATTGGACGAGAGAATAATATTTGACGCACTAAAGCTAAGCAGTGATGTGCAGAAGTCAGCACCTGTGCCACCCAGAAGGCGGCCAAATGCAGAACGTAAGGACAACATTAACAGGAGATCTTGGAAGTCCTTCATGCCACCCAATTTCCCAGAATTCGCCGAAAGGATGGAAGCTTCTCTCAGTGAGGTTTCTGAAGCCGGTGTTTCAAATCCTTCCTTGCAAGAGAAGAAGGAGTCCAGTTCTGCATTAACAGAAAGTTCTGGTCACATGGACCACAAGGAACTTCAGTCAGAGTCAGTAACTCTGGAACATGTGTCTAAATCCGTAGGTATTCCAGAAATGCAGGATGTGAAAAACTTAGGTGGAAACAGCCAAGACTTCAGATTGCAGCAGCACAGTGAGAGCTCTTCCCGTGAATTCCAGCCTCTAGAGTCAGAAGCTGCAGCAGCAAGTGGTAACACAGATGTAATGCAGGAACACAGATTCCCAAGTGCAACCTGGCCCAGAGCCATGAAAAGTTTGGCTAAGGGAGGCTTCAGTGAGAAGCAGCACCCCCTGGGGGACACAGCTTGCACTGTAGAATTGCCACCTCTCTCCCCTTGTCTGAGTGAAGAGCTGTTGGATTCAGAGTTGCATATTCTCATAACCCCCAGCCTCAGGGAGAAAACAGAGTCTGAGCTAAAGTTTGAGGAGGATGAGCGATGGATCATGATGGAGGCTTCGGAGGAGTGGGAGGAAGAGAAACTGTCAGAGAATGGAAACACTTTTCTAACAGCAGATGAGGAGAAGAACAGCCTGGCAGATATCTTTGAAGAAGGAGAGCAGGCAGATACTGCAGCAGTGGTGGAGGATGGAGTTGGCTACTCCACCGCTGTCTTGGGAGCTTTTGAGCCCCTAGCTCTTGGTCAGATCCATTGCTCTGATGACCCGCAGCCTGCTCAGAACTGTTTGGCTTCTGTTCTTGAGGCTGCATCTTTGGATTACAACTGTGTTCTAACAGGTGAGCGTGCCATAGGAGAACTGAGAAACAGGACTGCTCTGGGGCTGGAGGATCTTGTTTCAGATTTAGAATGCACTGTTGGTCCTGCCGACTCAGAGCAGCTCTCTGACACAGACTCGGTGCAGATGTTTCTTGAACTTGAAAAGAAGTGTTTATCTGAAGAAGGAGTGACTCCTCTAGTTGAGCTGGAGAATCAAGCCTTTTCTGAAGGGCTGGCCCCATCCCAGGACGCAGAAAATTCACTTATAATCAGTCCTTTTTCAGGGGCTGCCTTAGAAAAGGAGCACGTAGGCCTTTTGAAGGTAAGGACCGAGGACTGTGGTCCTGGATTGGACAGTGACTCTTTCAGTGCCCTGGATTCTTCTCAGGTGCCTAATACTGTGGAATTTACTGCCTACTCTGCTTCCATGAGGGACACTTCCACTGTTAGTGAGGAGGAGGGTGAAAAAGTGCCTTTTAGCCCCGACACTGCCGGGGAATTTAACCTTAGACTCCTGACTGATCTGGAGTCCCCGGGAGGATGGTCCAACTCTGATCACAGGGCTTCTCCTGAAGAAAATGTACCGGACTAAAATGTGAGAGGATGAGACTGAAACACATAGATTTTATATGAATTATACGTTATCACATTTAGCTTAAAAGGGTATATAGCTCTCAATGAAGGCTACAAGATAACACCAGTTAGGAGATGCTCCATGAGTATACCTTCTCAGGTTTCCTCTGGTTCTCTCAAGAAAGAAATGCATAAGCCTTGGCTCCTGTCTTTAGCTTCATGAGGGAGGACATCCTGCAGGGTTGAAGGCAGTGCCAAACAGGATCTTGTTGAGCTTTTTGGGCTCCAGACATGTCCATCTAAAATTAAAGAATAATGATTTAAACGGTCAAAAAATTGCTTATGACAAACCTTGTCATTTAAATCTAATATTCAAAAATTTTTTAATTTTTATTTTTACTTTATTTTACTTTATAGTACTGTATTGGTTTTGGCATACATTTACTTCTATCTTCTTTCTGTGTTACCAGTGGGTATTCTGTCTTTGGTCTCCAGTTATATGATAGTGACTTGGTAACACATAAGCACATATTCATTATATTTTCTTTTGACATGCCATGTCAGAGGTCCCAGAAGCATGAGAACCTTAACCATGGTCTACCTCAGGGGATAAACACTATCTTGAACTGAAGTCTTCTGCCAGGTTTTCTTGTTTTGCTGATTTCAACAGATTTTGGAAATGTACCACTGAGGATATTGCATCCTATCGATGGATTCTAACAGCCCTCTCCAGATATAAAAAATAGCATTTCAAATTGTACAAGCCTTGGGGCAAGTCCTTGCCTGTCTGGATTGAGGACAGTATCGTTCTAGCTCTGTCTTCATTAATCCCAAGTCTGAGTTCTAAGAAATTGGTCTTTGCAACAAATATGTTGTGTAACAATCTGAAAATAATTAACCTCTTTGTCTATGAAATGATGAACTTTATCCATGGGCCATGTTCTTTTTCTGTTATCAATATGGCCACTCTGTTTTCTTTTATTAATAAATTATCAATAAAATTTATTAATAAATAGTGAAAAAAAATGAAAATAGCTTTGCCTAAAGCAAGAAGTCATAGATACACAATGATTCCCAGCAAGATGGGAAAACAGGACACAAAACTATCAAAAGAGATTAAAAAACTGGGTGTGTGATATTGATTCCCTTACCATATTAGAGAATTACTGATGTGTTGACTTTGGCCTCTTTGGACTGAATGTTTATGTTCCCCCCAAATTCATTTGTTGAAGCACTAACCCCAAGTGATGATATTTGAAGGTGGGGTGTTTGGGAGGCAGTTAGGTTTAGATGAGGTCATGAAGATGGGGTCTTATGATGGCATTAGTTTCTTTCAGAAGAGAAGGAGATGAGAGTGCAGAGTTTCTCTGTCTCTTCCTCTCCACCCC
>SJYX01024467.1:191559-208768 GCA_006410675.1 Oreotragus oreotragus | reverse complement strand
TGAGTGATCACACCATCATGATTATCTGGATCATTAAGATCTTTTTTGTATAGTTCTGTATATTTTTGCCACCTCTTCTTAATATCTTCTGCTTCTATTAGGTCCATTTCTGTCCTTTTTCGAGCCCATCTTTGCATGAAATACTCCCTTGGTATCTCCAATTTTCTTGAAGAGATCTCTAGTCTTTCCCATTCTATTGTTTTCTTCTATTTCTTTGCACTGATCACTGAGGAAGGCTTTCTTATCTCTCCTTGCTATGCTTTGGAACTCTGCATTCAAATGCATATATCTTTCCTTTTCACAAATCAGATGAAAATTTTGTCCAGTGCTGTGGGCTGGCGTGTCTCACCTGGATCTTGAATCTTCTATGTTTGGGTACAAAGATTACAGTTCTTTCAGTGTTCTTTCTCACACTTGATTATTGCCATGTAAGTGGATCATGCATGTCAGGGGGGTGGCAGGGGGGTGAGCCTGCAACCTCAGTTGTCTTGTAAGCCTTCAGATGAGAAACTGTCCAGGACACCAGTCTAAACATTTCCTTCTCACCTCTGATGCCTTTGGTGATCTTTTCTGTCACTGAGATTAATAGGAGAGTTTCTATGAATAAATGTGGTTTAAAACCTGAGAATACTATTATTCATGGTTTTATTAAAAGGGTTGGTTATGTTACATTAATTGTTTAGAATTTTATAATTATCAAGTCCTTTTAAAAAATACATTTTTAATTCCTTGGTTTCTTCTGTGAAGCAAGATTGTGGATTTGCCCATAGTTGCCATCCATCATCCAGAAATCTCATGGACAGAAGAGCCTGGCACAGTCCATGGGTTTGCAAAAGAGTTGGACATGACTTAGTGGCTGAACAAGAACAACAATGTCCAGAAAACAGGTATAATTTTAGGGTCATAAACTTTTTTTCTAACTTAGCTATGATACCTTGGACACGTGTTTATGTGTAGGACTCTCATTTGCGAAATGAATAGATGGGGTTAAAGTAGCAGAATCTATCTGAGGTATCCATTTTTGGCTCATAAACTTCTTCTATAGTGTATGTAATCTCACTGATTTCACATTGGGCTTCCCAAGTGGTGCAGTTGCAAAGAACCTGCCTGACAGTGCAGGAGATGCAAGAGATATGGTTTCGATCCCTGAGTCAGCAGGATCCCATGGAGGAGGAAATGGCAACTCACTCCAGTGTTCTTGCCTGGAGAATCCCATGGACAGAGGAGCCTGGTGGGCTACAGTACATAGGGCTGACATGACTGAGCACACAATCACTTACTTCCTAAGGTTTTTAAAAATCAGTTTGTCATCTTATGTGTTTCATAATAAATAATTATAAATTTAAAACATTAATATACTATTGTGTTGACTGAAAAAGTTCATTTGGGTTTTTCTTTACATCTTGTGAAAAAACTCGAATGAACTTATTGCCCAATCCAATATTACAGATCATGATCTTAGAGGTATAACTCAAAGTCCTGGTTTCTTCAGAACAGCCCTGGATTTTATGTAACTTCCTGGTGATTAGCAGTGCCTGTAATCGTCAAACTTATCTAATTGTATGAGAAACTTTTTGATTACCTTATTTGACTATTTATATACAATCTTCAGTTCAGTTCAGTCACTCAGTTGTGTCTGACTCTTTGCATCCCCACGGACTGCAGCACGCCAGGCCTCCCTGTCCATCACCAACTCCCGGAATCTACTCAAACTCATGTCCAGTGAGTCGGTAACACCATCCAACCATCTCATCCTCTGTCGTCCACTTCTCTTCCTGCCTCCAATCCCTCCCAGCATCAGGGTCTTTACAAAGGAGTCAGCTCTTCGCATCAGGTGGCCAAAATATTGGAGCTTCAGCTTCAACATCAGTCCTTCCAGTGATTTCTTTCAGAATGGACTGGTTGGATCTCCTTGCAGTCCAAGGGACTCTCAAGAGTCTTCTCCAACACCACAGTTCAAAAGCATCAATTCTTTGGTGCTCAGCTTTCTTTATAGTCCAACTCTCACATCCATATATGACCACTGAAAAAGCCATAGCCTTGACTAGATGGACATTTGTTGGCAAAGTAATGTCTCTATTTTTTAATATGCTGTCTAGGTTGGTCATAGTTTTTCTTCCAAGGAGCAAGCATCTTTTATTTATGTATTTATATATTTAAAAATATATAAATTTATTTATTTTAATTGGAGGTTANTCCCTGCACATCACATAGTGCTTGCATAGAACAGATGCTCAATAAGTACTTATGAATGGATGATTAGATGGACAGATGAATGAATGGAGCCTTTTCTTTTCTAATAAGAGAAAGGGATGCAGAGAATAGGTAGGAAAAGTACAATAGATGAAGAAGAATGAAGCAATCTTTTCCTTACTTGGCTCACTATGCTTTTCTTAAAAAAGGAGATGTGTATAAGAGACAGTCCCCATCCTGAACCAGGTACCATCCCTCTGGGTCGTCCCAGTGCACCAGCCCCAAGTGTCCAGTATCATGCATCGAACCTGGACTGGCAATTCGTTTTAATTTCATGGCTGCAGTCACCATCTGCAGTGATTTTGGAGCCCCCCAAAATAAAGTCTGTCACTGTTTCCACTGTTTCCCCATCTATTTGCCATGAAGTGATGGGACTGGATACCATGATCTTAGTTTTCTGATTGTTGAGGTTTAAGCCAACTTTTTAACTCTCCTCTTTCACTTTCATCAAGAGGCTCTTTAGTTCTTCTTCACTTTCTGCCATAAGGGTGGTATCATCTGCATATCTGAGGTTATTGATATTTCTCCTGGCAATCTTGATTCCAGCTTGTGTTTCATCCAACCCAGCATTTTTCATGATGTACTCTGCATATAAGTTCAATAAGCAGGGTGACATTATACAACCTCGATGTACTCTTAATAATAGCTATAAAAATACATTTAAACTTCTTCTAATTTAACAAATAATATCAGCTATTCAGTTTTTAAAAATTAGATTATGTAAGTAAACACATTATTATGAAAATGATGTCTATCATGTATAACTGGGAACCAGTTGTACATTAAAATGAAAATATAAACTTAACTACATGTAGCAATATCAACAAAACTGCATTTTTTATAAGCTTGAACTTCTTGTATCTTACTCTTAAAATTGTGAAGTGTTTTATTTACTACATAGTCATGTTTTTGTTCCTAAATGATGAATTGAGAGAAAGGATTTATGTTGTTACCTACCAACTTTTGTTCTCAAATAAGACATTTTATCATGGGTAATCTTCAGTTCAGTTCAGTCACTCAGTCGTGTCCGACTCTTTGCGACCCCATGAATTGCAGCACGCCAGGCCTCCCTGTCCATCACCATCTCCCGGAGTTCACTCAGACTCACGTCCATCGAGTCCGTGATGCCATCCAGCCATCTCATCCTTGGTCGTCCCCTTCTCCTCCTGCCCCCAATCCCTCCTAGCATCAGAGACTTTTCCAATGAGTCAACTCTTTAAAAAAAATCAAACTCCATTTTATTGGTAAAATGTTTTCTATTTTAACACTGGTTTTTATGGAACTAGAGATACGTATTTTGGTCAGTTAAGAACCTGTGGATTTGATAAAGAAAATATTAAGGAAATACATAGAATATCTTTTTTATGTTCCTTGTGAATTTATATTTTGAGATCAGCCTTCTTTTTTAAAAAATTATTTTAATTTGACTTCCTGGCCTCCAGAGCTGTGAGAGATAAATGCCTTTGGTTTAAGCCACTCAGTCTGTGGCATTTTGTTACAGCAGCCCAAGCCGACTAGCACACCTGTGTTCTCAGAGCCTGGCAGGCCAGAGGGTGTATGTGTGAGAGCTGGAGTAAATTTGGTTTAGGTCAGAATCCCGTGGACAGAGGAGCCCGGCAGTCTCCAGGCCACGGGCTGGCAAAGAATCAGACACAACTGAAGCAACATAGCTTGCACGCAGACAAGAGACTTCCTTGAGGGGCGAGGAAAGAAACTCAGCAGAAAGAAACTAGGGCAGGAAACAGTTGCTAAAGGGCTACAGAAGTCCAACTACACAGAGAGGACCCCAACAGTGTGAGAATGCTAAGGAGCTCACAGACGTGCAAGCGAAAGAGTCAGCTCTCCGTGTCTGCCAAGTCAGAGGTCCCTCACACCAGGATGTCCTAACAATCCCAGCCAAGTCAAAACTGGCCAGCTCCTCCGTCTGCCTCCACCTCCTCCTGCCCCAAGTCCAGAGAGAATCTGGAACTGTCGTGGCAAGACGGCATGGAGAGAAACCCTAGTTAATGAGAGAGAAAATTCTCTGATCACTCTCCTTTCCTCATCGCAGACCATCCCCCCGGATGTAAACCTCAGCACTACCAAGGTGGAAACTTCAACGTTAAAGCATGTTTGCAGATTTTCCTATTATTAGGGGCAGGGTGTTTTCTTTGCTAAACTAAAGGCATGCTTTATTTTTTGCAGTAACCAGAGAATTGTTTGCAGTGATGGTTAAGTGATTGGTAAGCAGTTCTCTCTGGTGGAAACTGGTTTCTAGTGTGTGCCTGCCATGACTGATTTCAAACGTGATATCAGTAAATGCAGGGTTAGGAAGAAGTACATGCAGTTGACTCTGGTGACTCAATATGAACAGATTCAGTAAATCACTAACTGTGTCATCTGAGAATGACCTGAAAAGTCCTGTCACCTGCCTAAGTTTTCATCCAGGGTCAGGGAGTATCTATCCCCAGGCATAATTTAAAGATAGTAGAAAAACAAAATTGCCTTCTAATTTCTTTTAAACCTCAGTTGTTCAACATAATAGTCACACATTTGAAAGAAGAAAATTGTTTTATTGGCGTGTCTTAGGATATCTCGAGCATGGAGATTTTAGAGCAGGGCAGATCAGGAGGCAGTAAGGAATGTTCTCTTTTCTCTGTTTGTTGGAGAGCTGGAATGTGAACTGAAACAGCCTGAGTCTTATTTGAAATGGGGAGGACACGGTGCCCTGGAATTGTTTCCAGTATTAGTTTGGCTAATGCTCATTGATTCTGTGATTTCTCCAGCGGCCATTAGCACAGCTATTGGAGCAGGGTTAGAGCAAAGTGACAGACACTGACTATTATCTATGAAGCTAACGTTAAGCATACTTAAAATAATCTCTGGGGACTTCTGGAATTTGGTAGGAGGAATTTTAAGAAATGCTCTATTTTTATTGATATAACAGTTGATAAAATAAATACCATGATGCTGATGATAACAATGATGACTCCCACATAACCTGGGAAACTTGACTTTTCATGTTTATTCTTTTATATCTAGTCTTGAATTCCTACTTAGATGTCCTTTTAAATTTTTATTATTAATTTAACACAGGAACAGTTATTTACACATTTTTATTCTTGGGGCCTGGAACATTCATTATATGTCTGATTGTGGTATTGGTGATGACCAAACCAAATAGCAGAAAGGTGGGCATCTTTTCAGGTAGGAGAAACAGATGGCTTGTCTTCTTTTAGAAGTTTACATGATGCTCAAAGATGAAACTTTCCCCTTGCATAGCTAATTATAAACTCCCTGTTATATGAGTGCCTAAGGGGTGGACTATCTTGACATTTTAGTTGTTATTGTCTTTTCTCAAATCACAATTATATTCTTAATTCTCATTCTGCTAATTGGCAATTTTCTGACAGATTGAGCTTTCATTATTCCTTATTTCATTAATTACAATTTGTATAATAATAGAATCTTCAGAACAGCACTTTACCAACTGCAAAGGTTATCAAATGCTAATGAGCACTTTTAAATGGCTTGTTAACTCACAGCAAGGATTTTTAAGTTTCCATAGTTCCTTTATTATGTCCCTATTTTTCTATACATTCTTTTTTTAAAGTATTCCTTGAGATAATTTTAAATATTTTTGGAAAAATTAACATATTTGATTGTCTTCTATGGAAGTATGCTCACATGGTCATTTTATTTATTCTTTTCCTCAAGACCTGTAAGTAAGTGGTTGCTACTCCTCTCTAGCAAAGGGAAATGAGGAGAAAAAAATGCTAAGTGATGTGCTCAACGTGAGGTGAGAATTTGAGTTCACGTTTTCTGTCTTTAAATGTTTTGTTCTCCACTCTAGAAAACCCAAGGGTCTATGTTAGATGTTTACTGCATGGACAAAATAAATGGGGGGAAAAAGTGGCCCATAAATAACAATGAAAGGGCTTCCCCCCATCAGATGTCCTCACTGGCTTGCCTCATCCTACTTTTCTTCATTATTCTACTCATTTCTCACCTTTATTCCTTTAATCTGACATAACTTCTCTTTTTTCATCTTCTTTTCCAGTTTGCCAGCTAATGGCTTGGAGTTATGTAGGAATCATTTCATTTATCGAGATGAATGCTCTATGTCCATATCTACCTAGCAGCATTCTGTTTCCACTGGATTTCATACATTTTGAGTGAAAAATAATGAAATTTTTGTGTGAATGGTATAAACCATGTCACCTACCTGGTGTAAAAATATAATCATGCTTTATTTTTCCAATTAATTACTTGAGACACTGCTTCTACCCTTCAGAAGAACATCATATGCCTTCTTGTTGAGATATCCATTGCACTCTTCTTGAAATTGCCAAAGGATTCTGGGATTTCCTGAATTATTAGGAGTTGAGCCTGTTTGTAAATGGAATGCAGAAGGAGAACTAAAATCTGAGTGGGCCACTATAGGCCACTGCATTTGCTCATGTCTCAGTTGTTGTAAACTGTTTTCACAGTTCAGTTCAGTCGCTCAGTCGTGTCTGACCTTTTACGACCCCATGGACTGCAGCATGCCAGGCTTCCCTGTCCATCACCAATTCCTGGAGTTCACTCAGACTCATACCCATTGAGTCGCTGATGCCATCCAACCATCTCATCCTCTGTCGTACCCTTCTCCTCCTACCTTCAATCTTTCCCAGCATCAGGGTCTTTTCAAATGAGTTAGTTCTTTGTATCAGGTGGCCAAAGTATTGGAGCTTCAGCTTCAGCATCAGTCCTTCCAGTGAATATTCAAGACTGATTTCCTTCAGGATGGACTGGTTGGATCTCCTTGTAGTCTAAGGAACTCTCAAGAGTCTTCTCCAGCACCACAGTTCAAAAGTATCAATTCTTCGGTGCTCAGCTTTCTTTATAGTCCAACTCTCACACCCATACATGACTACTGGAAAAACGATAGCCTTGACTAGATGGACCTTTGTTGGCAAAGTAATATCTCTGCTTTTTAATATGCTGTCTAGGTTGGTTAGAACTTTCCTTACAAGGAGTAAGTGTCTTTTAATTTCATGACTTCAGTCACAATTTACAGTGATTTTGGAGCCCCTCAAAAATAAACTCTGCCACTGTTTCCCCATCTATTTGCCATGAAGTGATGGGGTTGGAAGTCATGATCTTAATTTTCTGAATGTTGAGGTTTAAGCCAACTTTTTCATTCTCCTCTTTCACTTTCATCAAGAGNCACCCCCTCCCCACCCTATCCCTCTAGGATGTCCCAGCCTTCTTTAGTAGTCTCTCCTTAACTGCTGATACATGACAGATACAAATTAAGCAATGACTATGAACAAAAAACTATTGAGAGTTGCATAATGGTCAAAACTACCTGTCAGTTGTAGTCTGATGGTGAGACACGGGTAAGGTCTGGCTCATGAACCACTACACACGCTCACTTAACATCTTCAGCCAGATATGAGGCGCGTTCTCGTGGCTTGCTGCTCGGGCCGGAGCCCTCCACAGGCCCTCGAGGCAGGGCAGCTGCAGCCTCCAGCTCAGATGCTGATTGCTCTGGAATCTCCGGACAGCTGGTCTTTGTTGCTGCTCTACCCCTGAGAGAGCATCACTCTGTGGGGACAGCTTTCTTCCAGCATGATTGCTGCTGCTGTTGCCAGTGACCTTGGGAAAAGGTAGACTGCTCTGCTGGACCGGTGCATTTCACCTGTGGGTGCTCTGCTCTGCCTTAAAGTCCCTTGGTAAAACATAGACCAGGAAGTACATGTCATCATTTTAAGATTTTGAGCATTTTGAGCATTTTAAGGATTCAGTTTGAGGATAAAGAAAGGGAAGTACAACCTATATAGAAAAACGTGCTGCTTCAGTTTCAGATCTTCCTGGGAGTTTCTTTTTTTTCCCTTGACTACGCCGTTTTTTCTTGGTCTACCAGGGCGCTTGTGGGATCTTAATTCCCCAACCAGGGATTGAACCTGTGTCCCCTGCAGTGGAAGCATGGAGTCCTAACCACTTCTTACTTAGCAGAGTCTTGTATCATTCCTGGTAGCCAGGAGCAGCTTGCCTCTCACCCTGGCACTCCCATCGCTGTTAGTACGTTCAGGTTTCTGTGTTTGCTAAATCCCCGTTTCTTCTTCCACCGTCTCTTTTCAGTTCTCTTAATAGGAAACTTTTTGTTCTTACCCCTTTATACCTCTTGTTCCTTCAAACAAGCTTTCCCCTCATTCCTCAAACTGTTCAATTTTTACTTTCAGCTTAGAGCAATTTTCTCCAGGAGTTTTTTGCTGATCTCCCCAGTAGGCATTAGAGATAGCCTAGGCATACTAAGTTCTCACCACAGATCTAGCACATTGTATGGTAGAAGCTATTTTGTTATCTACATCTTCCACTAGCTAGAAGTTTCTTGGCATGACTTTTCCCCCACGGTAGTCCCTGCACATCACATAGTGCTTGCATAGAACAGATGCTCAATAAGTACTTATGAATGGATGATTAGATGGACAGATGAATGAATGGAGCCTTTTCTTTTCTAATAAGAGAAAGGGATGCAGAGAATAGGTAGGAAAAGTACAATAGATGAAGAAGAATGAAGCAATCTTTTCCTTACTTGGCTCACTATGCTTTTCTTAAAAAAGGCCAGAAGAAAATTAGCTTGTCAGCTTGTTGGTTGGTTGGTTTAAAATCTTGCCACCAGTGAAAGCTTGCTGCAGTGTGCCCATTGCCTCTGTTTTGCTTGTTTTCTATAATGGTTTTCTTTACAAGAAACTTGTTATAAAAGTATATTATTTCAAAGTGTCACTGGATAGCGGAGAAGGCAATGGCATCCCACTCCAGTACTCTTGCCTGGAAACTCCCATGGACAGAGGAGCCTGGTAGGCTGCAGTCCATGGGGTCGCTGAGTCAGATACGACTGAGCAACTTCCCTTTCACTTTTCACTTTCATGCATTGGAGAAGGAAATGGCAAACCACTCCAGTGTTCTTGCCTGGAGAATCCCAGGGATGGCGGAGCCCAATGGGCTGCCATCTGTGGGGTCGCACAGAGTTGGACATGACTGAAGCGACTTAGCAGCAGCAGCAGCAGTCACTGGATAGAATGCAGTGTCACAGATATTTGTACTTGGTAGTATTCAGTGGGCACAGTCATTTAATCTCCAGTGCAGCTAATCACATGAATGTTACAAGTTTTAAGTTATTTCTCCTTACCTGAGACATCTGATCCAGTAGGAAGAATATAGGACCAGAAAGCTGGAGGCTTTGGTTTTGTTCTTATTTGACCTGTTATCTATGGGTCTAATATGAGAACACTAAACTTTCTGTCAATAACTTCAGATATGCAGATGACACCAGCCTTATGGCAGAAACTAAAGAGGAACTAAAGAGCCTCTTGATGAAAATGAAAGAGAAGAGTGGAAAAGCTGGCTTAAAACTCAATATTCAGAAAATGAAGATCATGACATCTAGTCCCATCACTTAATGGGAAATAGATAGGGAAACAATGGAAACAGTGATAGACTTTATTTTCTTGGGATCCAAAATCACTGCAGATGGTGATTGCAGCCATGAAATTAAAAGATGCTTGCTCCTTGGAAGAAAAGCTATGACCAACCTAGACAGCATATTCAAAAGCAGATATTACTTTTCTGACAAAAGTCCGTCTATGGTTTTTCCAGTAGTCATGTATGGATGTGAGATTTGGATCATAAAGAAAGCTGAGCACCAAAGAATTGATGCTTTTGAACTGTGGTGTTGGAGAAGACTCTTGAGAGTCCCTTGGACTGAAGGAGATCCAACCAGTCCATCCTAAAGGATGGACTGAATATTCTTTGGAAGGACTGATGCTGAAGCTGAAACTCCAATACTTTGGCCTCCTGATGCGAAGAACCGACTCATTTGAAAAGACCCCGATGCTGGGAAAGATTGAGGGCAGGAGGAGAAGGGGACAACAGAGGATGAGATGGTTGGATGGCATCACCGACTCAATGGACATGAGTTTGAGCAGGCTCCTGGAGTTGGTGAAGGACAGGGAAGCCTGGCATGCTGTGGTCCCTGGGGTCACAAAGAGTCGGACACGACTGAGTGACTGAACTGAACTGAAACTTTCTATAACTAGAAAATTTACTTAATTGCATTTAAGTAAATGTTTCATCTTTTAAATAGTGCTTTTTTTCTGATAGATTGTGTGAAGATGAAATGACAAATGTGACTATACTATCGGATACATGACAATACTATCAAATATACTGCAAAACACGCCTGCTAAGAAGTATGCTAAGAAGTACAGCAAGGGAAACAGCCTAGGAGTTAGGAATAGGCTAACCTGTAGTTAGCACTATTTATACTGTTTATTACCCACTTTTTCTCTACTGCTCTCTTATCAAACAAAGCATAAAATAAGAAAGTTAGAGATATTTTGAGATTCCTATTAGCACTTATATTCAATCAATCGAAATCTTGAAATGAGTATTTTACACGCGTGCTGTGCTTGGTTGGTTCAGTCGTGTCCGGACACTTTGTGACACTGTGGACTATATAGCCCAGCAGTCTCCCCTGTGTTTTGGACTCTCCAGGCAGGAATACTGGAGTGGATTGCTGTGCCCTCCTCCAGGGGATCTTTCCAACCCGAGGATTGAACCTGTGTCTCATGTCTCCTGCAATGGCAGGCAGGTTCCTTACTACTAGTACCATCTGGAAAGCCCTTAATTTATACATAATCTCATGAAATTTCTGAAAGATTCCCATTGGTCTTTAATTCTTTCTTCCATTTTCTGGGCTGCTGTAGTTCAATGGCTGTTCCAGGCAGTGTTGTCTTTCCTTTGTTCTGCACCCCAGTGATTTTCCGAATGTTCTAGAACTGCCTTTCTACTTTGATGTATCTACATATGTCCTTAGAATGGAATATTTAAAATCTCCCAGGAACCAGTAGCTGCTAAAAGCTCTTTGTGTTTCCCTCCGTAGCTATCCAAGATGACTTCAGTAATGTATTCTGTAGAGCCCAGCAGGGGTTATGTTACCCAAAATATTTCCCTTGTTTCTTACTTTTAGATTGATATTCAGAACACCTATTCTCCAGTATTCAGCCTGAAGGAAAGACAGTTCCCTGGTCCCCTGCTAATGCTAAACCCAAAAGGCCAATTTCAATTAAACAGTCTAGGAGATTCTAATTGAATGGTGACTATTAGCATTTTTCAAAGCTAGACCGCCTGCCTTTGGGCACTCTGTGGCTTTTCATTCTTGTGCAATATAAGGTACACATGCCTTGCAAAACAGAAAAGAATTTTGAAAATAGAGATAATTTCTTTTCATGGGGAAAAATCACTTCATTCGAATATCTGCTTAGTTTCGCTGCTGAATTTGTACCTCCAAGGGGAAAAATGAGTAGCAGCTTATCCACAATTGTACTTTCCATTATTAGTTTATTAGGTGGGCTGTTTGTGCAGGTGTGCAATTTTCATTCAGACCATTAATCACTATTTGGGATATTTGTTCTTGGTTTCCCACAAATTGATAAGTATAGCTATAGTAAAATCTATGTGGAAATTCTTTTTCCCCATGGTTTGGAAGTTTCTCTTTAATTAGTCCTTGCAGTATCTCAGGCTTCATCAATTTGTGTTTAACTAGATGGGAAAAATTCTGGCGGCAGCAGGAACCTTCTTCTGTCCCAGGAAATCAGAAAAAGTCATTACTCAGGTGTTTGGGTAAATTTTCCTTTAAAAAAAAAAAACAAAAACCCTGCAATAATCTGGGTACAAGCCCTACAGTATGAGTCAAACATAGGAACGAAAGTTGCTGTTAGGGGATTTAGTTTCAATCTGTGTATTTGTTCTTACTTGCTCCTGTGCAGCTGCTATTGGAGGCAAGAACAAGGGTAGAAATGATACTTTGAGCTGGTGAAAACAGATGCCAGAAGCAATTACGACCAAGCAGTATTTCAAAAAACAAACTGAGAAACAATTTTACAAAGTTTCTAGGAGGGTTTGTGCAAGCTACACACAACCAGGAACAATGAAGCATGCTACAGGAGGATTCAGTGATAAAAGTGACACTCCTCAGGCAGACTTAAGTCTTTACAGAGAGCTGTGGAGCTGAAAGGCTCCACACCTTTAAAATGAACAATGTCCTACTAAAGAATAGTACACCCTCAGGTTTAAGAAGTTGGACTGCAGAGTCGGACAGGCCTGACTGATATCAAACCTTGGGCAATTTACTTGACTCCTTTGTGATCCAATTTTCTTGTGCATAAAATAGGGGTGATCATAAGCTCCTTCTGTCATTCTGAGAATGGGATTAGATAATGCTTGCCTGGCACATTGAAAGTATTTAATGTACACGTCAATAAATGGTATCTCTTGTTGCTGTTGTTACTAGCAGCTTGTACCTTGGCATGGACTTCATTGATCCAGAGCATTTGGTCACAGACTGAGCAGAGCCAAATGCTGTGTAGTCCAGTGTAGCCTAGAACTGACTCAAAAATTGCATTTGGCAAAGAAGTTAAAGACTGTAGCTTATGCTTTCCAAAATGACTGCAACAATATTTCCCATCCTATTTGTTTGATTTTGCTTGATAATGTGACCTTGTCACTCCTCCCAAGAGACAGGGTCTCTAGTTTCTTCTGAGTAGGCTGGTGAGTG
The DNA here is from genome assembly GCA_006410675.1 of Oreotragus oreotragus. NCBI lineage: Eukaryota > Metazoa > Chordata > Mammalia > Artiodactyla > Bovidae > Oreotragus > Oreotragus oreotragus. The sequence continues at coordinate 195,933 of SJYX01024467.1, read as the reverse complement.
CTTTAACCCATGGAGTATGGATAGAAGGATACCGTGGAAGCAGCGATACAGGCTTCACGTGGTTGGCTGAAATGGTTGTGCCGGAAGCCTGATTTCCCTGAGGCTACTGGGTTGTGAGGAAACCAAGCCACGTGGAGAAGCCTCAGATACGGACTCGGGCTGGCAGCCTTAATCTCTGAGTCATTCCCACCCAATCACCAGATGTGTGATTGAGCAAGTCTTCAAATGATTCCAGTCCTAGTCACTGACTGACTCTCAGCCTTAGAGGCTTCCCAGGTGGTACCAGTGGTAAAGAACCTGCCTCCCAGTGCAGGAGACGTAAGAGTCTTGGGTTCAATCCCTGGGTCAGGAAGATCCCCTGGAGAAGGAAACAGCAACCCATTCTAGTATTCTTGCCTGGAGAATCCCATGGACAGAGGAGTCTGTAGGGTCGCAAAGAGTCGGTCATGACCGAAGCAACTTAGCACACAAGGTTTGAATGTTCCCAGCTGAGACCTCAGACGTCATGGAACACAGAGGCACTCATTCTTGGCTTTGAAATTGATATTCAGGATCATTTTCAGAGTGTCGTTTTAAAAATGTTGCCCAGAACAATTATACTGTTCTAGCTGTTGAGAGAAATGCCTTGATTTTCAGACAGTAAATGGTTAGCTTGATCTGAGTCTAACCACTGGAAAAGAGGGTTTATTTATTTTTTTTAATGCTGAAGAAAATATTTTTATGACAATTACTTTGTGGTGTAAAAACATTCTTCTGAACATCCCCGAATTTATAGGGAATTTTAATCCAAAGGAATCTATTAAGCTTCCTCATCATTTCAGACTTTAGGTAGATTTCACTGAGAGATTTTCTGGCCCAAATGAATATCCTAAATCCTCCTTGATCTAGAGTTTCTCCTTCTGGTGACCTGGAGTCCATTATGGTCCAAGTTATATAATAAACCCGGCTCTGCCCATGACATTCAGGCCAAGATATGCCTGTGGTATTAATTTTGACCAATCCAGTGCTGTGCTACCAGTCATATGCTGTTGCTCTTTAGTCGCTCATTCATGTCTGACTCTTTTGCGACCCCATGGACTGTAGCCCACCAGGCTCCTCTGTCTGTGGCATTTCCCAGGCAAGAGTACTGGAGTGGGTTGCCATTTCTTTCTCTAAGCCACATATGTCCATTTAAACTAGAAGTTAAATTATGCAATTAAGAACAAAGTAAATTAAAAATTCAGTTCCTCAGTTGCATTAGTCACACTTAAGTGCTCAACAGTCACGTGTGGCTGGTGACCACTGTCTGGGACAGCACAGCTACAGGGCATTTCCTTCACTACAGAAAATATTGTTGGATGGTGCTGCCCTTGAGCTTCATTCATGCCACTTAGATTAAAAAAATAGCATATATGAGAATTTTTTATTCTAAAAATGGAAAATAGTATGATGAAGTGGACCTGAGCATAGACATTTCTAACATTAACTATTTTGTTGTATTATGTAATATCTGGTCCAATGTTTTGCAAGAGATGCATAGTAATTAAGAATTCAGGCATTGAAGACAAGCCATCCAAGTTCAGATCCTGCCTTCATCATTTTCTGGCTAAGTGACCTTTGGCAAGTTGTTTAACGGAGGCCCTAGTTTCCTTAACTGTAAAACAGACTGTGTAAGTTTCTTAATGTGATTGTTAAGCTCAGATGAGATAATGCTTATAAAAATACTTTGTACAATGTCTAATACTTACAATCTATCAACATAAACATAAAGCATCATTGCTATTATTTTGTATACAAATGTAATTTTTAGCTCAAAGTACTAATCACAGAATGTGTGTGTGAAAGTGAAAGTGAAGTTGCTCAGTCGTGTCCGACTCTTTGAGACCCCATGGGCTGTAGTCTATCAGGCTCCTCCGTCCATGGCATTTTCCAGGCAAGAGTGCTGGAGTGGATTGCCATTTCCTTCTCCAGGGGATCTTCCTGACCCAGGAATCAAACCCAGGTCTCCTGCATTGCAGGCAGATGCTTTACCATCTGAGCCACCACATGATCTAACACTATTAAATCAGCTGGGTTTGGTAGCAAGCAAACAGAAAGCAGTGCCTTTCTTCCCTGTTCCTGTCCCTTTAATCCTGTTCTGCAGAATTGTTCTTCCCTTCCCTTGGGTGAGACTGAGGTTGACTCCATAGCTCTTCACGTCCATTGAGTCGGTGATGCTATGCAACAATTTCATACTCTGCTGCCCTCCTCTCCTCTTGCCTTCAATCTTTCCCAGCATCAGGGTCTTTTCCAAAGAATCGTCTGTTCACATCAGGTGGCCAAATTATTGGAGCTTCAGCTTTAGCATCAGTCCTTCCAATAAATATTTTGGGTTGATTTCCTTTAGGATTGACTGGTTTGATCTCCTTGCTGTCCAAGGGNTTCCCAGCATCAGGGTCTTTTCCAAAGAATCGTCTGTTCACATCAGGTGGCCAAATTATTGGAGCTTCAGCTTTAGCATCAGTCCTTCCAATAAATATTTTGGGTTGATTTCCTTTAGGATTGACTGGTTTGATCTCCTTGCTGTCCAAGGGACTCTCAAGAATCTTTTCCAGCCCTACAGTTCAAAGTATCAATTCTTCAGCACTTAGACTTCTTTATGGTCCTACTCTCATATCCATACATGACTATTGGAAAGACCATAGCTTTGACCATACAGACGTTTGTCGGCAAAGTGATGTCTTTGCTTTTTAATGCGCTGTCTAGGTTAGTCATAGCTTTCCTTCCAAGAAGCAAGCATCTTTTAATTTCATGGCTGCAGTCACCATCCGCAGTGATTTTGGAGCCCAAGAAGAGAAAATTTGTCACTGCTTCCACTTTTTCCTGTTTGCCATGAAATGATGAAACTGAATGCCATGATCTTAGTCTTTTAATGCTGAGTTATAAGCCCGTTTTTTTTCACTCTTCTCTTTCAAGTTTTCATGGACATGAACTTGGGCAAACTCCAGGAGACAGTGAAGGACTGGGAGGCCTTGTGTGCTGCAGTCCATGGGATTGCAAAGAGTCAGACATGACTTAGGGATTGAATAGCAGCAACACCATGGCTTTGCATGTCACATCAGTGAGTGTCATTTCCAGGGAATTAAGCAGTCCAACAGTTCAGTACATAAGCTCTAATTTCTTATTTCATTCAGCTCGTCTCAGTTCTGACTAACACTCTGAAATGAAAAGATGGGCTCCGGTAGCTTGTTTTGCCCTTCTCAGTTCTGCACTCCTTCGTCATTTGCAAGGCTGAGTCAAGATTCTCTGGGGTTGAGTGGGGGCGTTCGGTGGAGAAAATAACATGCTGGAAAGGTCTTCCCTAACTCTCTCAGCCCTCCACCCTCTCTGCTATGGCAGACATGCCTTACTGGCCTGTGGTGAGATTTTATGAATAATTAAGAGTGCCCCACAGCTGTGGCTTGTCCATCTGTGAGTCCCTGACACAGTGATGTCTCCTGCAGTCAGTCAATGACAGTTTCCGCCCCAGCCTCTGACTTCCAGAGTCTCCTCAAATTCTTATTGGGGGTGTCATTGCAGCCTTCCAGGTAAGCTTTATATTTAGGGTTCATATGAAGATGATTAAAGCTCAGCTCCCTTTGACAGACTGCCAGAATACAGAAAGGCCACCCCAAACACAGCAATCTAAACAAGATGAAAAGGCAGAGAAATACTCAGCAGGTAAAGGAACAGGATAAATGCCCACCAAACCAAACAAAAGAGGAGGAGATAGGGAATCCACCTGAAAAAGAATTCAGAATAATGATAGTAAAAATTATCCAAAATCCTGAAACAAAATGGAGTTACAGATAAATAGCCTAGAGACAAGGATTGAGAAGATGCAAGAAATGTTTAACAAGGACCCAGAAGAAATATAAAAGAGTTAATCAATAATGAAAAATGCAATAAATGAGATCAAAAACACTGGAGGGAACCAACAGTAGAATAACTGAGGCAGAAGATAGGATAAGTGAGGTAGAAGATAGAATGGTGGAAATAAATGAAGCAGAGAGGAAAAAAGAAAAAAGAATTAAAAGAAATGAGGACAACCTCAGGGACCTCTGGGACAATGTGAAATGCCCCAACATTCGAATCACAGGAGTCCCAGAAGAAGAAGACAGAAAGAAAGGCCATGAGAAAATACTTGAGGAGATAAGAAAACTTCCCTAAAATGGGGAAGGAAATAATCACCCAAGTCCAAGAAACCCAGAGAGTCCCAAACAGGATAAACCCAAGGTGAAACACCCCAAGACACATATTAATCAAATTAACAAAGATCAAACACAAAGAACAACTATTAAAAGCAGCAAGGGAAAAACAACAAATAACACACAAGGGGATTCCCATAAGGATAACAGCTGATCTTTCAATAGAAAC
>SJYX01024467.1:164134-188141 GCA_006410675.1 Oreotragus oreotragus | reverse complement strand
CATCTGCATATCTGAGGTTATTGATATTTCTCCCTGCAATCTTGATTCCAGCTTGTGCTTCTTCCAGCCCAGTGTTTCTCATGATGTCCTCTGCCTATAAGTTAAATAAGCAGGGTGACAATATACAGCCTTAACGTACTCCTTTTCCTATTTGGAACCAGTCTGTTGTTCCATGTCCAGTTCTAACTGTTGCTTCCTGACCTGCATACAGATTTCTCAAGAGGCAGGTTAGGTGGTCTGGTATTCCCATCTCTTTCAGAATTTTCCACAGTTTATTGTGATCCACACAGTCAAAAGCTTTGGCATAGTCAATAAAGCAGAAATAAATGTTTTTCTGGAACTCTCTTGCTTTTTCGATGGTCCAGCGGATGTTGGCAATTTGATCTCTGATTCCTCTGCCTTTTCTAAAACCAGCTTAAACATCTGGAAGTTCACGATTCATGTATTGCTGAAGTCTGGCTTGGAGAATTTTGAGCATTACTTTACTAGTGTGTGAGATGAGTGCAATGATCAACTAAATAGAAAATTAACAAGGAAACACAAGCTTTAAATGATACAACGGACCAGTTAGACCTCATTGATATCTATAGGACATTTCACCCCAAGACAGAATCCGTATTTGGTCTTCAGAACACATACCCTTTTGTCCCACCACTGAGGCGAGAACAGTCACTCTGCTCTCAGGGGAATCAAGAGTTCATGTTGAAATTTTTTCTGGTGCAAGTCAGATATAATGGCCCGTGTCACCTAACTTTGAGCAGCCCCTGGGGCAGGTCTCCTGTCTGACTCTGAAGCTGCCTCATTTAGTTTGGCTGGTGGGGAGTAGAAGCACTTCCTCCTTCTGCACCTTTGTGTGTTGGGTAAGAGGGACACATAACCGCTGACAGAACTCTCTGAGGAAATCCTCGCCACCCACTTTCTTTACACAGAGGTGATGAGCCAGACGCCACCTTTGTATGCATCAGGTTTTACAGTGTTTTAGCCTTGAATGAATAAGCTCCACTCAAAAAACTGGCTTTGGCCTGATTTTACTCAGCTTTTGGGCCCCTACTACAATTCTAAGAGAACATGAAAATCGATTTAACATTCTGTTCTAGTTGTGCTCATGTCTGACACTTGTAAGCTACCAACATAAACATGCGGCATCATCCTTGCTATTATTATTTATAGAAATGTAATTTTTAGCCCAGAGTGCTAATCATACAACGTGTGCATAAACAAGATACAACACTTTAGTAAATGAACTGGCAGACAAAGTACAAAGCAGTCAGTTTGCAGGGATTCAGAAGCCATCACTTAGTGCTCAGGATACAGCTGCTGCCTAGCACTTCAGTCTCTTTGAACAAGGAACAAGGGCAAAAATGGATTTCAAGAGGGTCATCTGCGCTGCACTGTGATCAGTGGAGGTTTACAGGGTTTCTTGGGGAAGACCTTTTCTTTATAACTTGTCTTTTTTTTTTTTTTTAACTGTGGTAACCTGTCTTTTGAAGAAGCTGCCCCTGAACTCTGACATTTCATTATCAGATTGGTTTGGACCTTCATCTCTGTTTCACTGATCACACTGGGTAGTAAAGGAAATGTTGATCTAGCGACAGAGAGAAATGATCTGTTCGGTTCCTTGTCTGTGGGAGACCCTTCTGAATGCAGTTCTTCTGTAAAACTTGACTCCTTCCCTGCCTATGAGAGAATACCATGCTCCACTGTCCTTGGTTAACCGTTTTCTCATTTCCCAGAGGTACAGTCGGGGAGTTAGGTGACCCTCCAAGTTAATGACCATTGTGGTCACGCATAGAAAGAACATAAAAATGGTGATGTAATATATCAAATATAACATAATATTTGTAACATGTAAATAATACTTAAAAGTACAAAGTGACAGTAATGATAGTCATATTAAACCAGATATATTTTAATATACACAGAATGAGTATAAACAATAATCATAAATCTCCACCGATTCAGATAAAATGAATACGGTAACCCCATTACGAAAACCAATGCTACCTTCTCCTTACAGAATGGTTATTTTATGGAAATTATTCTCTGATATTTAAAAATAGTTTGCTCTTTTAAATAGGACACCACTTGCTTTGCAGAGTTCTATGTTTTTTGTTCAAAATACCAGCATTTTTTTCATAAGAAATAGATACATTTCAACTTAATTTTCAAATATTTTTATTAAATCTGTGAAGGTTTTCTGTACTTGATAATCATCACAGGTTAAAAAAAATGCATTTAAAATCATCTTACCAAAAAAAAAAAATCATCTTACTCTTAAGAAGATGAAATTGGATTTTTATTTATCTTTACCTTTTGGTTGGGTGGTAGTGGTTCAGCTAAGCACCATGAGTGTGCACGATTATGCCAAGGCTCAGTGACGCATTCTCTCAAGCATCCACACCCTGTGCTTGAACTTCAGTGAGGGGCAATTTATGCCCATGCCAGAGTCCTAGGATTTCATTATTGAAAAGACAAATCAAAATCTACGTGAAACCAGATGCAGCCTATTGGAACAGTAACTGGTTGTCATAGGTTTTCTCCGTAGGGATTCCTGCTGACTTTGTAGGTCATCACCTTCAGGGGCTTTCCTGACCAAACACTATTTGTACAGAATAATGCCAAGTCTTAGAAGCCAAGGATATTCCGAAGCAACTAACTGGTGCCAGACTCGACTGACAGTACATAGTGGGTCATTATGCAATCTGCAACCTAACCTAGGGTGCGAAAAATTAAATTTGAGCTTTTGAAATGAAAATTAGCTATGCAGGTTTGCTAGAGAGAAAATGTAAGACTTAAAGGCCTTTCGAAGATGAATCCAACCATTTGCTGAGTGTGCTGATCTCTGTTGCATTCCCCTGGCATTTGTCTCATATGTTTCTTCCGACAGTAAAAACACAGTATTGATCTCAATCTTTTATACCCTTAGGAGAGGACCCTTCCATTCTTTTCTTGTTTTTGCAAGCCTGCAATTACAAGACTTTGACATTTGGGCAAAAGTAATGCTGTAGCAGAAATGATATGTTATAATGATTTCTGAGATCTAAATATTTAATAGTTTGTCTATATTTTCTACACTTGAATGAGATTGTAGGAGAATGTTATATCACTTTTTTTAAATGTCGTGTAATGGCATAAAATTATTTTCTTCTTTTAGGCTGCTAGTTAATTTCTCATATATTTAACAGAATCTCATTCTAAGAGTAAGACTTTTCAGTGACTGTCTTTTGTTGCTAAAAGAGGCATAATTGCATAGTAATTAAGAATGTAAACTCCAGAGTTCTCCACTTGGGTTTGGAACTTGGCTTTCCCACATAGTAATGATGTAGTCTCAGCAATAAAATTAGGAAAATGATAGTATTTACCTCTCAGATTCATTCATTCTACAAATACTTGTTGTACATCATCTGTGTTCAAGGAAATTGCTGACCACCCAGAATACAAGTTAGCAATCCTACAGGGTTATTGCCTTTCTGGAATTTACAGTCTTGTATAGAAATGTTATGTCCTGGTAATCGGTCTACTTGGTTTTATTTTAAATTTAGTAGTGAGTTTAGACTTGCTTAGTTGTTTCGACTGGTCATCAGTAACAGATTAAAGTGCTTAGAGTGAATGGATATGAACACACTGATTTATTATGCAGCAGGTTGCGTGGAATAATGCGTAAAAACGTAAATTTCCAGCTGTAAAATAAATAAGTCACAGGGATGTAATGTGCACCTAAACAGTATAGTCAATGGTATTGTCATCATATGGTGACAGATGGTAAATGGATTTATTGTGGTGATTATTTAATAATGAATAAAAATTTTAAATCACTGTGTTGTACACCTGAAACTAGTATAGCATTCCGTGTTAAGTAAAACTTAAAGAAGAGATTACTTACACCTACATCGAATGGCCAGGAGGATATCAACTAAGAATAATGGGTGTATAAACTAAAACAAAACAAAATCCCGATATACTCCTGAGCCTTAGTACATGTTTTGGTTTGAGTGATCCTAGTTTGCAAACTGTCCTTTTGGTGTGTTCACAATAAACTTTTACTCATTGCTAAATGAAAACAAACAAACAAAACCCAAAAAATAATAAGGGGGAAAACAAATAGAAAATGAGATTGAAGTTAGAAAGTTAGCATATTGTGTGAATTGAAGTGAAAGCCACTCAGTCATGTCTGACTCTTTGCGACCCCATGAACTGCACAGTCCATGGAATGCTCCAGGCCAGAATACTGGACTGGGTAGCCGTTCCCTTTTGCAAGAGATCTTCTCAAACCAGGGATCAAACCCAGGTCTTCCACATTTCAGGCAGATTCTTTGCCAGCTGAGCCACCAGGGAAGCACCAGGAAGTAAGTAAAACATAAGGAGGAACCTGTATGAATATTATGAATGAATTTTTAATTTAATATACAGAGAAATTATAAGGAAAGCATTCAAAAGATATGAGGTCTGTATTGTCATGGCAAAAATGAAAAAAAAAATTCTTTTGACCTTGACAGACTGAAATTAAAAGAGAACTGCAGTAGCCAAGATCACAGAATGTCTAAAGTATATCTTTTTATTTTAAGCAGTACATTTGGAAATAGAAATTGAAATATATGTATAAAGAAGAAAAAGATTATAAAAAGTAAGACTCTCATGAAATCAGCTGTTTGATAAGTTGAAAAAATTAAAGACTATTAATTATTTTTTTAAATTAATATAACTCTTTGAGTTACATTAAATGTCACATTCAAAAATTTCTCTCCCTTCTACTTCTTTCCCAAGTCTGGTCTGCCACAAATAACTTAAATGATATAAAGAGGATCCTTGAAACATTCAGACATTGTATTATATTCGTGAAAGTGAAAGTGTTAGTCATGTCTGACTCTTTGCGACCTCCTGGACTGTAACCCGCCAGGCTCCTCTGTCTATAGAATTCTTCAGGCAAGAATACTGGAGTGGGTAGTCATTCCCTTCTCCAGGGGATCTTCCTGACCTAGGGATCGAACCTGGATCTCCTGCATTGCAGGCAGATTCTTTACTGTCTGAACCACCAGGAAGTCCATCATATTATTAAGTATATGCAAAATTTTAAATATAAGGATATAAATCATAATTCAAAAATAAAATTGTAGTCCTTAAAGCAGCTTATTATTAAAAATAATTCCAATACATATTAAAGTAACTTTAAGAGAATCAAGGAAATTGCTATTTAAACATATAGCAAATGAACTGTATTAGAAATTTAAAATAATTTTAAGTGAATCAATTTATGTTTATATGCTCAGTATTTAGAAGAGTAAACCACTAAGCTCTTTTGAACAATAATTGGAGAATTATGACTGTACGAAATTGCAAATACTAAATTTGAAGAGTTTTTCCTTTCTGGAGGCACTCTACTCCTCTTGCTTCTTTGGAGGTGTTTTTCTAGGGAAAGAGTCCTGCAATTCTAAACCCTCTGGGAACTTCAGACCTTCTCCTTCTCCTCTCCCCCTCCCCTTCGTACTCCTCCCCAACCTTTCCATCCCCCTTCCCCTCCTCCCTTACACAAACAGTCACTCCTGGCTAGTTACACTGCCTCTCAAGAAGGAAAAGGCCGCAGTCTCCCAGGTATCAATTACAAACCCTAGTTAAGACTGTGGCCTCTGCTGAACTCCATTAATTCTCAAGACTGCTGAAACACCATCAGTCAAAATAATAATAATAAAATCGTGACATTGAACAGTAAACTACTCTTAGCTGGGAAAACTTGGGGATGGTCATATGGTCGTTGAAAAGTCACTGCCATAGGATTACACATGCTACAATGTGAAATTGTGACAGAATCTGAATCACTACTTGTTGATACTGTGAAAGCCTGGGCAACACATAGTTAGGTGTTGTTTGGAGCATTTAAATATATATTGGTGTGTGATGACAGAGACTTGCAAGAAACTTTTACTATGAGAGGAACACACTGGTGTGTGCTATCTTCTAAAACAAAACCTGAGGATGGATGGATGTTGTTGCTTAGTTGCTAAGTTGTGTATGACTCACAACCCGTGGACTGTAGCCTGTCAGGCTCCTCTGTCCATGGGATTTCCCAAGCAAGAATACTGCAGTGGGTTCTATTTCCTTCCCCAGGGGATCTTCCGGACCCAGAGATTGAACTTGCATCTCCTGCTTGACAGGTGGATTCTTTACTGCTGAGCCACCAGTGAAGCTCAAAAAATAATATATGAAAGATCATAAGGTGAGCCACATCCTGGTGGGTGAGAAGAATGGTTTTGAAACACCATTCTTCTTGGGAACCTCTACAAAGCATTTTGTAGCTAGCAGAGATTACGAGTATACAGAGCCTCCAGTGACGATTAAGCCTGGCATGCTGCAGTTCATGGGGTCACAAAGAGTCAGACACAACTTAGTGACAGAACGACAGCAACAACCAGTGAAGATTAATTTCAAGATGTCCTGGGATGGGTTTTCCAAGGGATTGCATGCTGGTAAATGCGCAAGTAAAAAACTGGCTGTTTCAAGCTCATTTCAGCTACCTCTGATTAAATTACAAATACAAATTCTGTACAAATCAGACATAAGTACACATTTGGCAGCCATATATTCTGTCTCCAAACCCTGATGAACAAATGAGAATACTGAAAGTACGTGGGGAAGCGTTAGAAGAGTTTTTTCTACACTAGAAACAAATGAAGACATTGACCAAAAAAATTCATGCAGAGTAAAAATGCAAACAGCACTTTATAGATGGTGTTAATTGTTCAGTTTCAGTGATACTCAGGTCTTGAAATAGCATCATAAAATTCAGCAAGCCATTCATTTCAGAGAGACTCAGTGGATAAGTAATCTTGAATGAACTGGGACATGATAAAATACAAGGAAGTTTTTACTTTTGGCCCAATATTTAGAAGTATTAACTATGGAATGAGGAAAGTTTCATAAAGGATATTGAAACTGTGTTGTGCTTGGCAATGGAGTTTGAATAAATGTTCCAAAAATGCACCAATTTTTGGCCCTTCACTCAGTGCTCAAGAACTTCACAATGAGGTCCCAGCCTACTTCATCAGTGCTGTTCAGCTGCATGTCCCTATAGCCTGAATGTGTCCTATTCTGTAGCAAAGAGGAATTGTTTACTGCCTGTTGTACATGCCCCATAATCTTCATCTCCATGTGTTGTTTATATGTCATTCATTGCCTTTTTCAGCATGCCAAACCTGCTATTTAAGATGTTGCACAAATTCTTCTCTACCAGGAGTCCTTGATGGGTCTCTCCAGTTACCTTTAGTGACTTAGCACTTTCTACCTTGTTTTACAGCTATTTTTGAGTACACCTTACCTACCCACACTAGACTTCTTGAAGGTAAAGTCTTTCTCTGATTCACCTTTCCAGGCTCTGTAGGAACTATAACAGTAATTGCATACGGAAGACTCCTCATAAATAGGTATTCAACGAATGCTTGAATTAAAATGAAAAGATCTGTTGTAAAAAGGATTGGGGGAAAAGATGCAAGTCTCATATGTTTATATGTTTTATGTAAGAACTGACACCTCATCTGAAAACCTGACTGGGAAATGCTGTTGGACCGAGACCCTCAAGTCCTTGCTGTCTGTTGGCTAGAGACTCCTGCAGTTTCTTGCCATGTGGGTTCCTCCAGCATGAAAGCCTGTTTCATGGAAGCATATAAACTGAGAAGGCAAAAGTGAGAATCTGCTAGTAAGATACAATCTCATGTATCCTAATTGCAAAAGGGACACCCACTCACCTTTGCTTCTTCTATTGGCTAGAAGACAGTCATTGGTCCCATTCACATTTAAGAGGAGAGGATGGCACAATGGCCTAAATACTGGAAGATAGGGGGTAGCAGGGGTCATCTTAGAAGCTGCCTACCACATTAACTGAAAGATTGTTTTGTATGCTAGGCACTTTAAGAGTTCTTTGTTAATAGTTTGCTAATAGTTCTTCGTCCTTCCTTATACTATAGGTTGTCTTATATCAGACTTCTGAGTTTATAAAGCTTGTCAATATTTGAGGTCCAGATCAAATACTAACTAAGGTCTTCTTGGGCTTCTCCTTTCCTTGTGAACCCATTATACTTTGTATCCCTTTTCATGGCTTACATTTTATTCTGAATTCACCAGGATAAATAGAGTCAGTTCACCTTTGCCTGCCATAATTATTTTCCTATAGACAAGGGAAAGAATGGAAGACTTTGGGATCAGAAAAATTATTTTTTAGAGGCTGTCTCTTATAGGCAAATAGTACTATAGCTTGAGCTAAAAGATAATAGCTATGGGAGATAAGTTTCAGAGGACCTATTAGAGCTGAATGAATATTACCTGTATCTTACAAAATTCAGGATTAAAAGTAATAACCCAGAAGACACATCTAGTACAGTCCTGGCATATAGAGGGGGTTCAGTCAATGGTTGGTGCTTTCCTTTTCAATGTTCTCTTCCCCGCTTCCTGATATTCCCCCCGCCTAATACGTACTCTGTTTGAAAATGATGCTTGAATTATAATATCAGGATTTGGTAAGTCATTGACTGAATCTTTCAAGAAGTTTTCAAACAATTATTGAGCATTTCTAGTGCCTGGCAATATTCTAGACGTTAGGGATACATAAATTAGTAAATGGAAAAGAATATCATTTCTAGAAATGGAGCTTGCATTTTAGTAAAGGACAGACATTAACCAATTGTGACAGATGATGACACATACTATGAAGAAAAAGTGAGGAAGGAGATAGAATGGCAAGGTGGGTACCGTTTTATACAGGATGATAGAGTGACATTTACGTATAAACCTGAAAGAAGTGAGGGATTAAACCATGTGCATGTTTCGGGGAAGAGAGTTCCAGGAGGAGGGAAGAGCAATTACCAAAACCTTCTAGTAGGAGCATGATTGCTGTGGGAGGAGCAGGAAGGAAGCCAGCAGAGTTAGAATAGCATAAACCAGAGGAAAACAGAATGAGATAAATTCAGATAGGTAGCTTGGGTGTTAAGAGGTGCTATAGCAGATCATGTGTGATCCTGTACCTTATGGTCAAGACTAGGGCATTTAGCCTCAATAAGACAGGGCTCTCGGTGAAATATTATAGTCCAACATGGTCAAATATTAGTATTTCTAAAGGCTCTCTCTGCTGCTGCTGCTGCTAAGTCACTTCAGTCGTGTCCGACTCTGTGTGACCCCATAGACGGCAGCCCACCAGGCTCCCCCATCCCTGGGATTCTCCAGGCAAGAATACTGGAGTGGGTTGCCGTTTTCTTCTCCAATGCATGAAAGAGAAAAGTGAAAGTGAAGTCACTCAGTCTGTCCGACTGTTAGCGACCCCATGGACTGCAGCCCACCAGGCTCCTCTGTCCATTGGATTTTCCAGGCAAGAGTACTGGGGTGGGGTGCCATTGCCTTCCCCGAAGGCTCTCTCTAGCTGTCATATAATGAGTAGAATTTAGGAAGCAGGATGGAAGGAGGGAGATCAGTAAGCAAGTAGGCTATTGCATTACTCCCAGTGAAAGAAGATGAAAATTTGAAAGTAGAACCAGCAGGATTTTCTGATTGATTTGTTATGGGCTGTAAGAGAACAAGAATAATATAAGATGACCCTTAGATTTTTGGCCTAGAAGAATGGTGTCACCATTGTCTGAGATGGAAAAGACTTTGGAAGGAACTGGCTCAAAGGTGGGAGATAATTCATAGTTTCATCTTGGACGTGCTAAGTTTGAGGTTCTACTGAACATTGGAAATCTCACTTTCCAGTGAGATTTCCAATGGAAGTTTAGCTTTATGGAGTTTGAAAGAGAGGTTGCATTCTGAAGATGCAGAGTTGAGAGTCATCAGCATGTGGATGGTATCTAAGAGGTCAAGCCAGGACTAGATGTGGACAGAGAAGAGAAAGCAGTCCTGGGGCTAAGTCCGGGAGCCTCCCAGTGCCAAGAAAGCCTCCTTCATCTGGAACAATGTGTCCTATCTTACCGATTCTTTGGCAGAGCTGCAAGCTTTCTGTTCTCCAGAGGACTAGGGCTCACTGCTTGCTCAGTCTGCTGATGGGAGGTACTTTCTCCTGGGAGCGTGGAAAAAAGCATGGTGAGAAAGAGCTGGAGGCAAAACCCTCAGCAGAGGAACCAGTAATGGTGAATTACTCTGAGTGGCTTAAGATTCGTATAAAGATCAGCTTCAGGGGCTGAAGTGGAAACAAACATGCATCCCTTTCTTAGGGATAAAGGGCCATCTTCCCGGCTGAACTCCTATATCTACATTTTATTCTGACAGTATTCCAGAGAACTAAAAGTTGTAGACAACAAAAAGGTTAAAAGTTAGTAATGAAAAGAATAAAAATAAGATTGGGAAGTTCAGTAAAGATTAAATGATATTGGAAACCAGGTTAAATAATTGGTCTGTTGTGTACAACACCCACCCCCACTCCCCCGACACACAAAAAGGAACATACAATAAGATAAAAGAAAGGGGAAGGCAGCAAGCAAACTATGAACGAAGAACAATTAAAAGAAAATGTAAAACTAAAGGGCAGAGAGAATAAAAGAACATCTCAAACAAGCTAAAGTGATTTTTAAAAAAGTAAACAATTGATTTCAAGGTCCAAAAGGTTAGCTAAATTCAGCTAACCAGTGGAATTCAGTAAGCAGTAGCATATGTTCCAAAGATCAGCATGAGATTTCTTTAAGCTGCAGCTGAAAACCCTGCAACACGTTTCTCCTTTTATGGCCTGACCTTGGCAGGCAGCGGCCCTCTGGGCAGGAGGGGCCATGACTTTTCCCCCTCATACCTCTTCTGTCTAGCTTCTGCCAACTTTTCTCTGATTCTCTGGCTCCTGGTCTCCCTGCTCTTCCACAGGAATGTGTCGCTGGTAGCGTCTCTGTCCCTCGGGACGCTCCCCTCTGGCTGTGACTGATGGAGTAGAGGTGAGCCCCTGACCCAAGCTGACTCATTCAGAGTCTCCTTCCTAGAAATCTGGATTTGTGACTGAGACCCACTCAGAGTTGGTTTCTTTAATAATAACAGTAATAATTGCTAATGTTTATTGAAGATTCACATGCAAGGTATTGATCTTTAAGCATGTTTTCTTGGTTAAATTTCTCAATGACTTTATGAGGTAAGTGCTTTTTGTGAAGAAACTGAGGTCAGAGAGGTGAAGTGACTTGCCCAGTGTCACACAAGCCTAAATGGCAGAATTAGGATTTAGGCTCGTTTCTGTCTGATCCTGGAGCCCACGATCTTAGCTTTTATGCAGTATGGTCTCTGTTAAATAGCAAAGAGGGAAGCGTGGGAACTGTGGGATGGCTGCCTTTTACCCACATGAGCCGAGAGCAGAGAATGAACTGACGCCAAAGTGCATGAAGGCACCAGTGTGCGGGAGGCACCCCCCCCCCCCCACCGCCCCAGCTCCCTGCGCCCTGAGCTTCTCTTCTGAGTCCAGGCTCTATTTTTTCACCACGTGTCACGTGTCATCCCCGCTTCCCCATAATAGGTGTTCCTTTTGGAGCGTCAGGGGTCAAACTATCAGTTAGATTTCTGGGACTTGCAGCTAAGAGTTCTAACCAGCGCCCTTCCTTGCTGTGGCCGACGGAGGACCTCACAGTCCTAGGCTTCTCCCAAGTGTTGTGCTTCCCTTGCTTTTGAAGGAAAAGTGGCCTCTCCTGTCTGACTCTCAGTCCCCTTTCCTTATGTACAGAGTTCAGGTGGTTTCTAATTCTTGGCCAAGTTCATGTTTATTAAAATAATCAAGATGAATCACAGACTTTCGGAACTAGAAAGGTTGAAACTTCCTTCTTTTTAGGGAAGGATCTAGAAGATGAGATTCAGGGAGGTTGACAGGCTTTTGCTGGAGCAGAAGAAACAGTGGCAAGAAACACCTTCTACCAATGCCACAGGGTCCCATAGATGACAGAGCCAAGCGCTTTGGGTCTCTTGAGATTGGACTCTTTCCTCCACCTCTTTTCATGGGGAGGAAATGAAGATATTTGTGTGACCTAATGTCCTCCTTACTTCTTAAAAAGAAGCACTGTCTTACATTATCACAACTCGACAATATAATTAGAGGATCATTGACCCATAGAACTTTCAAATCTCTTCAGCGTTTTCCCTGCCTACCCCATTCCCTGACATATCATCTCTTGAAGCCGTTCCTTCTAAGAGGTTGTCTGGCCTCGGCTTCAACATTTGAAGTGGCAGGAGACACTACTTCATGAAGCAAAAGATTTCACTTTTACATGTGTTTGTACTTTTATGCTCTTCTCTCATCAGTAAAGAGTTGGGAACACAATAATATATATGCATATATTTCATAGTCTCCTTTTGGCAACTGTCATGCCGCAGGGATTTTTCATATTGACATGAAACCTCCATTTGGGCAATTATAAATATCTTCATATTCTGTATAATTTCCTTAACCAAAATGTGTATAACCTTGCCTAAATTTTTCACTTTTACACACAGAATACAATCTGACTTTGATTTGGACAGTTTGGTTATTAGACCATAAAGAGGTCAAGATTTAACTTGTATTCCTTGGCTCTAATTGTATCTTTAGAACAGCGTTGAAGAAATCTAATCTCACTTTCATGAGACAGTTCTTTTCAGTGTTTTTTAAAAAAACTATCATGTTCCTCTTAAAATTTGTCTTTTCCAATGTAAACATCCTCAGCAGTTTCAATCGTTCCTCACAAGCTGTGGTTTCCATGCCCTTCACAAGACTGTTTGCTCTCTTCTGGATAAGCTCCAGTTTGTCAATGTCCTTTGTAAAGCACGGTGCCAAAATTAATTGCCATAATAACAATAACCATAATAATAACCTCTATTTATTAAGTTTGCACAATGTTCCAGGAACTAGGCTAAAGGCTTAGCTCATTTAATCCTCACAAAACCCTCTAATGTATGTGTTATTATCCCTTTTTTTAAATGAGGAAATCAGTTAACTAACATGTCCAAGGTCACAGAGATAGGAATACCCAGCTAGGATTAAAATATTCTCTGTGTTCTGACCACTTTATAATGGTCCAGAATTTTCCAGCCTTGTAACATTTAGGACCTAGATGTTAAACTTTTGTGAGACCATCTTAAGACTTCGTTTTCTTGTTTCATGATTTCATGTTTATGGAAAGTATGGCAGAGATCAGTTCTTCTGGGACAGGCTTAAAAATATTCATTCATTTGGCAAATACTTATTGAGAGCCTACTTCCTGTCAGACCCTATTTTAGAAGGTGACAATACAGAGATAAGTAAGGTAGACAAGGGTCCTTCTTTCATGGTGTTGACATTCTGCTAGGGGAGACAGACATTCCATAAGTAAACATATAAGTGTGGTAATTTCAAAAGGCAGGGGAAGATGATGAGATTCGACCAGAGGGTGCCTGTTGGTGAGGTCTGGCCTTAGATCTGAATGACAAGAAGGAACCAGCCATGTGAAGATCTGAGGGTCTGGGGGAAAGAACATTCAAGTCTCAAGAAATGGCAAGGGCAAAGTTCTCAGGATCAGGCTAAGCTTAGTGAGTTCCAGAAACATAAAAAACCATAGGTGGCTAAAAGCAGAGTGACCCAGGGAAGAGTGGTGAGGGGTAACTTCAGAGAAGGCAGGAGAGATCACATAAGCTCCTATAGGCCATAGAGAGGAGTTTGGATTTTTTCTAAGTGTAATGGGAAACCCATGTGGAGTTTTATGCAAAGCAGACTGATCTAATTCATCTTTTTAAAAAATGACATCACTACTATATAGAGAACAGATTTCAAGGGACAAAAATGAAAGCAGGGAGATGATTCAGGGGCAGGCTCTAACCCTGTTCTGGTAAGAAATCATTCTGGTTCAGATCAGGTGGCAGCCGATCCAGCTGTGACTCAGATCATTGGAGAGAAATGGATGAGTTCAGAAAAAATGGAGGAAGAGTGGAAAAGATATCTGATAAATTGATTTTGGTAAGAATTGATTTAACTCTTGGATCTAGGAAGAGGTTGGGAATGTTGTACACACTTGAGATGTAGTCATAGACCTCTGCATACTTTATACAGGCCACAGACATATTGTTTCTCACGAGTCCCATAATGTAGCCAGTATTCCCCAAAGCTATTTCTGACAAAGAAACTGAGATTTAGAGAGGCTAAATCACTTGCCTCAGGTCATGTGGGTAGTAAATTGGGAACCCAAGATGTGCACCCAGGTATCAAAAGCAGCATGCTTTCTTCTATGCAATAGCACAGCGCATGGAGCTCAAGGATCAAGGATAGCAGAACTGAAGGCTCAAAACTGCAGTTTGCCTGTAAGGCGAGAGGTAAAGAATGTGCTTCCCTGATGGCTCAGATCTTAGAGAATCTGCCCGAAATATAAGAAATCCAGGTTTGATCCCTGGGTCAGGAAGATCCCCTGGAGAAGGGAAAGGCAACCCACTCCAATATTCCTGCCTGGAGAATCCCATGGACAGAGGAGCCTGGCAGGCTACAGTCCATGGGGTTGCAAAAGAGGCAGACATAACCAAGCAATTAACACTTTCACTTTCAAAGAATCCCACAGCAGCCAAGTCACTCATGAGGACATGTTCTGTTATCAAGGGACTCCATATTGCCATGATCCCCTCTGCTTCCTGGGAGGGCTAGCTTCCATTTTTGGAATCTTATGTCTAAGAGATGTGAGCACAGTGGGTGGAGTAGTGGAGTCAGAAGTAAATGATATGATTAAGCAGAGGGAGAAAATGACTTCTGAGAAATGATGAACAGATTGCAACTCTTTTCAATGATGACTAAAGAGAACATCAGACTGTAAGTATTGCATTGGTAGAAACAGCAGGAAGACAGGAATGTTTTGTTTTGTTTTTCTCCCCCAAAGTAGAGAGGAAATGCATGAAGGTACAAGAAGAGAGTTCCTGAATCCGCTCTTAACTTTATGACCACGATGGCTTATCATGACTATGTCTACATATTCTCATCTCCACAGGATCCGCTGAGATGGAGGTTGTCTCTCTAGAAAAACATCAAAATCCACAGAAAACATGTTTTCTTCTTTGTGTTTATTTGTTGTTAACAATTTACTAGCTCTCTACTCTGGAGAAGGCAATGGAACCCCACTCCAGTACTCTCACCTGGAAAATCCCATGGATGGAGGAGCCTGGTGGGCTGCAGTCCATGGGGTCGCTAAAGGTCAGACACGACTGAGTGACTTCACTTTCCCTTTTCACTTTCATGCACTGGAGAAGGACATGGCAACCCACTCCAGTGTTCTTGCCTGGACAATCCCAGGGACGGGGGAGCCTGGTGGGCTGCCATCTATGGGGTCACACAGAGTCGGACACTGAAGTGACTTAGCAGCAGCAACAGCAGCAGCAGCAGCACTCTACTCTAGGGCCAAAATACGGGTGTGTCCATTTTGAATATTTTTATTCTATACTGAAACCTTTTTATTGTTAATGAGACATCTATTATCATGACAGTTCCTCCACAGTAATCATCTGTCTTCAGTCAAAATTATATGTGCCAGAGTCAGAAAGGAGTCTGGAGAGAAAGGCTTATACTGGTACCACGGATCCCTATTGTCTGAGTCACGCTACACACTAAGGAATGGGGAGGCTTAAGTTTCAGACACAGGCTAGTTATTTCCTTGCATTTGCTACAATATACGTTTGTCTGCACATTTGTTAGTGAAATGAGAGACCTGCTTGATAACAGGGACAACTGTCTGATACATTGTGTGTGTTATCTCCCTATTTACAGTATGAAAATTATATCTACCAGGCCACAAAGCTAGAGAGCCCCAGTTTATCAGCTATTTCCGGGCTGCTTGCAAAAGCTAAAGCCACTGAGGGAAAGGCTTCTTGAAAAACACACCTGATTTTTTTTTCAGATTTGGTTCCTTTTTTGAGGTTTTTGGCCCTCTGCCCTTGCTTCTAAAGCATGGTACAGAGGCAGTCTTGCAGGTCAAAGGTTAAACTGAAATCCCAGTGGATGTGCCATCTTAATGGGCTTTGAATGAGCTCTCATGTGACACTTTCTTTCAGAGTTGCTTATACAAGTTACACCTGCAGAAATGGGACTGAGCCCAGTAAGGAAGGACATAACATTTTCCTGAATATGCAAAGAATGAGTGGGCTGTAGTCTGTATTCCTGTATGCTCTGGGCAGGCTTGTGGGTAAGTGAGCGTTTGTTTCCTATATGCCATCATTGAGTTGAAAATGAGTCACACACTCATGAAAAGAATGGTCCTGTCTTCTTTTGTCTAGCTCTGTATGCTTTCTGTGGTTACTGCAGTTGTCTTAATGGGAATCTTGACTGTTTCTCTTTTGAGGCAAGTTATTAGAATTTATTTTCAATCTGGAAGAGGATTCATTTAAATATATTGTCCTTGATTCATAATTTGATTCACAGCCAGTATATAGAACTACAGAAATTTTCTTGGGGGGAAAATCTTTTAGGTTCATGTAATCCCAAGTATTTCAACTAGTTTACCTTGAAAATAATAATAAGTATGATGTATTAACTGTCTACTCTGTACCAGCCACTGTGCTATGTCTTATAAATTATGTCTAATCCATGCCACATGCCCAAATACAAGTAGCAAGAGCTCCTTCTTATGGCAATGGAAGACAAGGGCCAGAAAGATGACGTCACTTGCCAAAAGTCACAGAGCTGGTCATTGAGTGAACGTGGATGTGTACCCATTTCTGTCCAACTTCAGGGTCGACAGTTCAAAAGTGAAAGTGTTAGTCACTCAGCTGTGTCCAGCTCTTTGCAACCCCATGGGCTGTAGCTGCCAGGCTCTCGGGGCTCTCCAGGCAAGAATACTGCAGTGGGTAGCCATTCCCTTCTCCAGGGGATCTTCCAGACCCAGGGATTGAATCCAGGTCTCTTGCACTGCAGGCAGGTTCTTTACCATCTGATCTACCTGGGAAACCCTATAGTTTATGGAGTTGCAAAGAGTTGGACACCACTGAGCAGCTAAGCACACATCCTCATGGTCTGGACTACTTCCATAAGACACAGCTGCTTTGAAAAGTTTGAAAGTGAAAATGGCTCAGTCAACCCCACGGACTATACAGTCCATGGAATTCTCCAGGCCAGAATACTGGGGTGGGTAGCCTTTCCTTTCTCCAGGGGATCTTCCCAACCCAGGGATTGAATCCAGGTCTCCCTCATTGCAGGCGGATTCTTTTCGAGCTAAGCCACAAGGGAAGCCCAAGAATACTGGAGTGGGTAGCCTATCCCTTCTCCAGCAGATCTTCCTGACCCAGGAATCAAACTGGAGTCTCCTGCATTGCAGGTGGATTCTTTACCAACTGAGCTATCAGGGAAGCCTTGAAAAGGTTATCTGATGACAAAGTGAAGTGAAGGTCACTCAGTCATGTCTGACTCTTTGCGACCCCGTGGACTATTCAGTCCATGGAAATCTCCAGGCCAGAATACTGGAGTGGGTAGCCATTCTCTTCTCTAGGGGATCTTCCAGACCCTGGGATTGAACACAGGTCTTCCGCATTGCAGGCAGATTCTTTACCAGCTGAGCCACCAGGGAAGCCCAAACTTCTGATGACAAGTTTGCCCCAAATTCTTATTAGAAAAAGACGGGTCATAAAGTAACCAGCTTAACAACAATAATCCCCCATTTTTATATTTTTTTAGACTAGAAACACTTCCAGTCTTTCCCATATATGCAGAGAGGCTCCTTGGCTACTGGAGTAGCCTCCATGATTGAGGGGGCTCTGTGTCTAATCTAGGTTCATCCAATCTGCGTGGCTTTGGCCCTGAAACTCCCAGACCCCAGGTATCTGAGAGTCTTCTGGGGTGCACAGAAGGATGAATTCTTGCCCCATTCCAGGCTCTTGGCAAGAGGGAGGAGTAGCATGTGGCTCAGATTCTGATGTAGGCTTGCAGGAGGATTTTCACACTCCAGGAAGAAGGGGAAAGGAGACCAGAGCAGTAAATTAATAAGAAACAAAAGAAACTTATCAAAAGGAAAGCATCTGTAAAGTGTCAGCAGAGGCTGTGCTACTGGACTGTCTGCATCGTAAACTACTATTTCAGGAAAACCCGCCGAATGGCTGGCATGTTAGAGTCACACAGTTCAGACATTTTTCCTCTTGGAAGCTGGAGGAGGGCATGCTTCTGAGGAGTTTACCATCTAAGTTCCAGGTTCTTGTTATATATTCATTTTGCTTTCCCCGGTATTCCATTAGCTGTATCTCTATGTACTCACAACAGTGGAGCCACTGAGAGTATGGGGCAAATTCCCGTTTGTTGGATTGTAGAAGAGTAATATCTCCAGTCTGAGGTTGTTACAGAGCTCTGCTTTTGATTGGTTTCTAATGTACATTGATTTGGATTCTAGACATTTTTCTTAACTGATTATAGAATATCTAACCTCCCCACCTCCCCAAATCCCACTTGGCAGTCAAGGCAAATTTTCCAGGGAAATTTGTTCATGGTTATGTAATCATCTGTGCCTGATGCATGCATTACTGAGCAGTTTGGCTTTCTCACATCTATCTCCCCTCTATTTCTTCAGGTGCACATTGGAGAGAGGTTTCCATTACCCGTTTTCTATTTTTACAACTTGGCATTCATTTCCTCTAGCTACCCTATCTGATTAGGAGCAGAGGCCAGGCTGGCACAGAAAGCTGATGCAACGCGGAGAGCCTCTGCTCATCAGGAAATGAGTGAATTCCTTTCCATAACTGTCAGACAGGGAAAGGGCAGGGTCACACTCGGCAGGTCCTAGCTGGTTGCTTCCCAGCCGGCCACTGCTTCCTTGCAGGTGAAAAGGCCTGCTCCCTCTCTTTCTTACCTGCCGTATTACGTTTCCTTCAAAGGGACTTCTGCTATTCCAGCCCTCTCTGACTTCTCTGGTTTCTCTGACACGTTTTGCTAGGTTCCCCTCTCAATGAAACCTGCATTGATCACGTTGAAGCTTGTCTCGGTTATGATGCATTCCATTGCTGATATCAGAAAACCCAGTTCAAACTGAATTAAGCCAAAAAGAATGACTGGCTCACAGAACTGGAAGTGCATCCAGAAGTATGTGGGTATCAGGATGGGTCTGATCCAGACACAACGATATCACCAAGGACCTGGTGTCATTTACTTTCTCGTACATGCAATATTATCAGTTTCGTGTTAAGGCCGTGTTAAGGTCCCAGTATGGGTGCTGATAATTCCTAGTTCTACATACTTCCATTTCCCAAAGAGTAAATCTATCTACTACAGTGTTCCAGCAAACCCTCCCTGTTGTCTTACTGGCCCAAACATGTATCTGGGGCCAGATGGTAGAGCAGTCTGATTTTCTTGGGTCCTAAAAATATGCTCTATTCTTAGAGTCAAAATAGGAGTCAACATTCCCAAAGCTCATGGGCTGCTCTCTATTACAAAAATATGAGTAAGAAGGATTGGATATTGGAGAGGCAAGTGTTTCATCAGTCAAGTGCAACCATCTACCTCCCCTGCCTGGTAAGCTCAAAACTCTCCATTTCCAAGCTTAATATCAGCTTTGTCTAGGTATACAAGATTTGTCTTTATATCTTTGTATATATTTGTACATATGTCTTTATATCTTTATATATCTGTTTGGATCTACTTAAAGTGATTGTTTTCTGTGGTCACGTACTGATGTGACTCATACTAGTATCTGCTTCTTGGTGACCCACTTATCTTCTCTGCTTATCTTAATTTTCTAGACTTTCCTGCAATAGAATTCTGATTATCTACTATCTGGATCTCCTGAAGGTCTTGAGGACAGAGTTTAAAATGCAGGATTCAGTCTCTGATTTAAAGAGACAAGATTGCTTACAATCCACGCTTTTCTAGGAATGGTTAGAAGTTGAGAATGCATTCCAAGTGACCGTGGGCTGAGAGAGACATGCTGAGGCCAGCTCCTGCTCTCATCGAAGTTAATTATTAGATCTGCAGGAACTTTGGAAACACATTGTTAAACACGGTCATTAAAAATTAAAATTACAATTTAAATATATTTACAATTAAATAATGTTTAAAGTTAAGTGTTAGCCACTCAGTCATGCCCGACTCTTTGCAATCCCATGGACTGTAGCCCACCAGGCTCCTCTGTCCATGGAATTCTCCAGGTGAGAATACTGGAGGGGGCTGCCGTTCCTTTCTCCATGGGATCTTCCCAACCCAGGGATCAAACCCAGGTCTCCTGCACTGCAGGCAGGTTCTTTGCTGTCTGAGCCCCCAGGGAAGCCAATGAACACTCTAAACTCATCATTTCCTAATTGTTTTACTATATTTTGCTGTCATATAGGCTCTTGAAGCTATTTCTAACTCTCCTCTGTCCATGGAATTCTCCAGGTGAGAATACTGGAGGGGGCTGCCGTTCCTTTCTCCATGGGATCTTCCCAACCCAGGGATCAAACCCAGGTCTCCTGCACTGCAGGCAGGTTCTTTGCTGTCTGAGCCCCCAGGGAAGCCAATGAACACTCTAAACTCATCATTTCCTAATTGTTTTACTATATTTTGCTGTCATATAGGCTCTTGAAGCTATTTCTAACTATTGTGCATATAAATATTGTATATACGATACTATCCACATTTGTACAATGTATAGATACTGAATCATACTGTACAATAGAATAGTGTACTATTTGTAACTCTCCCCAACTCTGCATTCAGTGAACTAATGTTGAAAACTTAAAATTGGCCAGTGTGAGAGTATTTATACTGTAGAAATTGGCAGACACTATAAATCAGGGATTTTTTTAGTGACTAAACATTTACCAGCACAATGGATCATTTTCCAAATGTAAAACAAGAATGATATCTTTATCTGTGTTGCTAGCTTGATAAGAGGTTATAAGTCACACAAAGGATTGAGCTCAGGGTAAACCAGTTTCAGGCTCTTGGCTCTGACTTGCTCTCCCTGCCTTGTTACTAACATATATTCGATATCATGTGATCTTTAAGGGCTGACTCAGGGTGGTCATTAGGAGTATGAAATAGCCGTGCACGGTGAGGTTGGTAAAGTTACAGGGAGAAATAAAGCTCTGTGCAGCGTGGGATAGAGCGATGCCCCCACCTGACTCCTGCGTGATAAGTGCGCCCACCCTCCAGGCCACATTCTGCTCCTGGCCCTGCAGTAACTTCCTCAGGGGTTTCTTCATCCGCCTCCACCTCGCTTCTTTGCCTGCTTTTCTTGCCGCTTTCTGCCTTGGTCTTCAGAGATCACTGCTGTGTCGTGTTGGCTGGAACATTTGTCTCTTACCTTACCTTTCTGAAAGTAACCACGGCCTCTGTTGCCGCCGATGTGGTTGCTTTATCCCACGCCACCGCGGTTGATCTTTGTCCCTTCCGACACCGTGCCTGCTGCTCATCTCTGAAACTTCCTTTTCTCTGCTTCATTTTTTCTTGCCTTTTCTGTCCCCTCTTGGCACCTCTTGGTTTGGGCACAAAATGAAGACAATTTCAAGACATTAAATTGGCGTTCTGATTCTGCTTGGTAATTCATTCATTTGAAAACTTCTTGTTAACCCTCTACTGAATGCAGAGTGCATGTATTTGTTACATATCCATTTGGAAAAAGTATTTTGTGCAAAGTCCCAGGAAATAATTACAGTATAGAGATGCAGAAGATCTAGAAGAAACAGAAAAGAGGTCAAATCACACAAGGCGGTGGGGAGGAGAAGGCAGAGAAAGTCGTGAATACCTCCCCCTTTACCTGTGGTTTCAGAAATGTTCCGGTTGCTTGGCAATGTTGATGGACAGGTAGCTGGAATTTTAGCTCATATACTGCCCTATGCGTTCCTAATTATTTTTTGAATGTCTTATCTCTGTAACTGCATTGTATTGTAATTTCATTATGGGCAGAGGTATTTTTATCCACCCAATCCTGTCTCACTCCTAATGAACACACATGTACTTAAAGGTTGTGAGTGAATAAAAATGTGTGCGACAAATTTATGTTGCAGAAAAGCATGAATAATTAATCTACAAATTCTGATTTGATTTGAAGCTTGTATAGCCTCTGTTGAGGAAAAAGCTATATGTTTAAAAAGTCATTGAAATTCAGAAGTAAAAAATATCTTAAGAGTTATTTGATCTAACGATTCCCAAGTCTGACCATATATCAGAATCAAGTGAGGGTGGATTAGGGCAGGGTAACTTTAGAAAGTGGTTTTCTGACCTTCACTACAGACCAACTGAATGAGAATCTGTTTTGTGGCAGTTTCTAATGAGCTGCCAGATTTGGGACCCACAAATGAATTTTGACATCTAGAGTCTGAAAATCCCTATTTCTTCTCCTTGAGAGTACAGTAGTAACACCTTTGCAAACATGAAGACTGTCACTGGATGTCCCCAAGCCTCCAGCTTTCAGGAGTCATCTCTTCTCTCCGTGGCCAAGTGAAACGACTTGCAGTCTCTCCCACATCTCTGAGAGTGCCCAAGGGGACACTTGTTCTAGCCTGAGTCTTTCCACACTGGGGCCTTTTTCTCCAAGCTCTCCAGACTTCAGCTGTCCTTGAGGCTTACAGTGGTGTCCTCGTTTCTCCCTACTCTGCTCAACAATGCTAATAAGAAACTGTTGGGATCGATGTTTATTAAAGTATGCATTGAAAATCATTCTCTGGCAGGCAATGCACTGAGAAGAGAATGTAATCTCCCAACAGTCAGAAATGATAAAACAAACAAGCAAATATGATCCCTATTGTATGATTGAAGTAAGTATACAGTCTATTGGACAAGACATATCCAGGTGGTGCTAGTGGTAAAGAACCTGCCCGCGAATGCAGGAGAGGCAAGAGACTCAGATTTGACCCCTGTGTTGGGAAGATCCCCAGAGTAGGAAATGGCAACCCACCCCAATGTGCTTGCCTGAAAAATTCCATGAGCAGAGGAGCCTGGCAGGCTACAGTCCATGTGGTCACAAAGGGTCAGATACAACTGAACACAGTCATAAAAATATTGGGTTAACTAAAAAGTTCAGTTGAGTTTTTCCATAAAATCATATGAAAACCCCAAATGAACTTTTTGGCTGCCTAATATCTATAAAATCTCTATCTAAAGCAGATAGCGAAGGAGTATCCTGAAATATTATGAAGGAGAAGTATAGACAGCAGTAAGAATAACTACCTTTATCACCAGATGGTTAACACTGAAATCAGATTGATTATATTCTTTGCAGCCAAAGATGGAGAAGCTCTATACAGTCAACAAAAACAAGACCAGGAGCTGACTGTGGCTCAGATCATGAACTCCTTATTACCAAATTCAGACTGAAATTGAAGAAAGTAGGGAAAACCGCTAGACCATTCAGGTATGACCTAAATCAAATCCCTTATGAGTATACAGTGGAAGTGAGAAATAGATTTAAGGGCCTAGATCTGATAGATAGAGTTCCTGATGAACTATGGAATGAGGTTCATGACATTGTACAGGAGACAGGGATGAAGACCATCCCCATGGAAAAGAAATGCAAAAAAGCAAAATGGCTGTCTGGAGAAGCCTTACAAATAGCACTGAAAAGAAGAGAGGCGAAAAGCAAAGGAGAAAAGAAAAGATATAAGCATCTGAATGCAGAGTTCCAAAGAATAGCAAGAAGAGATAAGAAAGCCTTCTTCAGAGATCAATGCAAACAGATAGAGGAAAACAACAGAATGGGAAAGACTAGAGATCTCTTCAAGAGAACTGGAGATACCAAGGGAACATTTCATGCAAAGATGGGCTCGATAAAGGATAGAAATGGTATGGACCTAACAGAAGCAGAAGATATTAAGAAGAGGTGGCAAGAATACACAGAAGAACTGTACAGAAAAGATCTTCACGACCCAGATAATCATGAGGATGTGATCACTAATCTAGAGCCAGACATCTTGGAATGTGAAGTCAAGTGGGCCTTAGAAAGCATCACTAAGAACAAAGCTAGTGGAGGTGATGGAATTCCCGTTGAGCTGTTTCAAATCCTGGAAGATGATGCTGTGAAAGTGCTGCACTCAATATGCCAGCAAATTTGGAAAACTCAGCAGTGGCCACAGGACTGGAAAAGGTCAGTTTTCATTCCAATTCCAAAGAAAGGCAATGCCAAAGAATGCTCAAACTACC
>SJYX01024467.1:79717-162590 GCA_006410675.1 Oreotragus oreotragus | reverse complement strand
ATTGATGCTTTTGAACTGTGGTGTTGAAGAAGACTCTTGAGAGTCCCTTGGACTGCAAGGAGATCCAACCAGTCCATTCTGAAGGAGATCAGCCCTGGGATTTCTTTGGAAGGAATGATGCTAAAGCTGAAACTCCAGTACTTTGGCCACCTCATGTGAAGAGTTGACTCATTGGAAAAGACTCTGATGCTGGGAGGGATTGGGGGCGGGAGGAGAAGGGGACAACCGAGGATGAGATGACTGGATGGCATCACGGACTCGATGGACGTGAGTCTGAGTGAACTCCGGGAGTTGGTGATGGACAGGGAGGCCTGGCGTGCTGTGATTCATGGGGTCGCAAAGAGTCTGACACGACTGAGCGACTGAACTGAACTGAACTGAACTGAAGAATAACTAGGAAGACTTGATCTATTTGGATACTTAAAAGATGGCCTTCTTAAAGGAATGATAATTACACTGAATATTATTTAAGATTATAGCATGTGTCAAGGTCCTGTGGCAGGGATGATGGGTACTAAAAAGAGACTTGTAGACTGTACCTCAGAGAGAAGGTAGGAATGTGGCCTATCACGACACTGTTGAGAAAGACGCTGCAAAGGAGATGGAGGATCCAGGAGAGCCTCCAGAAACCCTGAGACAGGGCTGCTACATAGGAGCCAAAGTGAGAGGGAAGTCACTCAGTCGGGTCCGACTCTTAACGACCTCATGGACTGCAGCCCACCAGGCTCCTCCGTCCATGGCATTTTCCAGGCAAGAGTACTGGAGTGGGGTGCCATTGCCTTCTCCGACATAGGAGCCAAGGGGAGACAGAATTAGAAAAAGAAGAGCCGATCATATATATCACATGCCTATGAGTCAAATCAAATGAGGTCTTACAAGTACCTAATGGGTATATAGGGTCATGTGGTCATGGACAACCTACACATCTAGTTTTGATGGTGTGGACGGATGAAAGTCAGACTGAAGTAGATTATGGGGTGAATGGGGAGGAGGACTTTTAAAGAGAAAGAAAAGATAATACTCTTTAGATGCTTAACTGTGAAGGAGAGGAAAAGGAAAGGAATAGTTGAAGGATTTTTTTGTGTGTGTGTGACAAAATATAGATAATATAAAATTTACCCTTTTAACCCTGTTTAAGTTCTGTAACATTAAGTATATTCACGTTGTGCCACTATACGCCCCATCTACCTCTAAGAACTTTGTTGTTTTCTCAGACTGGAACTCCATACCCATTAAACAATAACTCCCCATTCTCCCCTTCACCCAAGCCCTTGGCAACTGCCATCCTATTTCCTGTCTCTATGAATCTGACTGCTTGAAGAACCTCAATATTTGTCCTTTGGTGTCTGACCTATTGCACTTGGCTGTCTTCAAGTTTCATCCATGCTGTAGTAGGTGTTAGAATTTCCTTGCTTCTTAAGGCTAACTACTGTCTCATTGTGTGCATACAGCGCATTTTTTTTATTCATTTATCCATTAGTAGACACATGGGTTGCTTCCACATTTTGTGTGCTTAGTTGCTCAGTCACGTCCAATCTTTGTGACCTCATGGACTGTAGCCAACTAGGCTCCTCTGTCCATGGAATTCTCCAGGCCAGAATACTGGAGTGTGTTGCCATGCCCTCCTCCAGGGGATCTTCCCATCCCAGGAATGGAACCCAGGTCTCCCGCGTTGCTGGCGGATGCTTTGCCATCTGAGCCACCAGGAAAGCCCTTCCACCTTTTAGCTCTTGGGAATAATGCTGCGATGAGCATGGATGTGTATACAAATATCTGTTTGAGTCCTGGTTCAATTGTCTTGCATATGTATTCAGAAGAGGAGCTGCAGTCCAATGGTAATTCTATGTTTAGTTTTTCAAGGACCCACCCTGCCTTTCCCACCACAGCTGCACTGCTTTACGTTCCTATCAGCAGTGCGCAAGCACGCCAACGTTTCTGCATCCTCACCATTACTTGTTACTTTTGGGGTGAGATGACATCTCATTGTGGATTTTTTTTTTTTTAAGAAACGTCATTTTTTACCATTTTATTTATTCACTCGTTTTTGGCTGTGCCGAGTCTTCACTGCTGCGCCTGGGAGCAGTGGTGTGGATGGGGTGCGATTCGCTGCGGTGTGGGGGCTTCCCACCTCAGTGGTTTCTTTGGCAGCAGAGCACAAGCTCCGGGGCATGCGGGCTCAGCCACTGCCGGGCAGGCTCTCCCGCGCTGGCTCAGTAGTTGTGGCACACTGCCTTAGGTGCTCCGTGACATGTGGGCATCTTCCTGGACTGGGGATAGAACCCATGCCCTCTGCATTGCCAGGATTCTTAACCACTGACCCACCAGGGAAGTCCCCTCATTTGGTTTTCATTTTCATTTTCCTGATGATTAATAACCTTGAGCAACTCTCATGTACTTACTGAACATTTGTATATCTTGTTTGGCAAAATACCTATTCAAATTCTGTGCTTATTTTTAAAACCAGGCTGTTTCTCCACTGTTGAGTTTCAGGGGTTCTTTATACATATTGGTTATGAATCTCTTATCATATATATAATTTGCAAATATCTTCTCCCATCCCTTAAGTTCCTTTCTCATCTGTTGCTTGCTTCCTTTGATATGAAAAAGTTTTTGAGTTTGATGTAGTCCCACTTATTTATTTTTGCTTTTGTTGCCTTTGCTTTTGGTGTTATAGCCAAGAAATCATTACCAATCCAATGCCGTAAAAGTTTCCCTCTGTGTTTTATTATAGGAGTTTTATAGTGTTAGCTCTTACATTTAGGACTTTGATAATTTTGAATTAATTTTTACATGTCTAGTCCCCAAAGGCAGAAATCTCTTCAGTTCAGTTTACTGTAATACAATTTATCTTTCTCATTATATCCACTTTATAGAGTTGCTATAGTGATAAGACAAATATCTAAAATGATATCTATCACATATCACTTCTGATGTTTAATGACATAATAAAATTATTTTGCCACATTAGCCTTTCATAAATTACCCTAAAACAACAAGAAAAAAAGGGTAACAAGAAACAGAAACTCCATTTTTAACTAAAGCTAACACACAGCTCTCCTGAACCACACTATATAAAAGCCTAAAGCAAATAGAAAGGCAGTGATGCAGTGTTTGGTTCACTTTCATCATCTGCGTTCAGGTAAGTCATGACCTGACTGTTCTTTTCTGTATTTTATTTACATCAGCAAAACTGAAGGGCCCATTCAATTGGTTTTTTTCCAAAACAAGAGTGGGTCCGTCCAGATGTAAAGCTTAACTTTCATCTCATAAGGGCTAGAAAATCTCTTGTTTATCTAGGATTAGTCTCAAAATGCAAGGGTCTCTTTGGCCCTAAATACACTGGATAATACCCACTGTGGAAAGAATAATCTACAGGTTAAACTCACTCTTTGGTTTGTTTCTTCCTGTGGGAATGGAGAGATGCCTGTCACCAAATCCAGCATCCATAGACCTTCAGACAGTACTTGTTTACCTTTCCAGTATAAGTAAAACAGAATTCAAGGAAAGCATGGCTTTGAAAGCCCCCAAATTCTGCCTTGCTTTTTCCTTATTGGTGCCAGTAGTCCTTGCACTGAGCCCCAGGTATACAGTTTCTTGGGGTTTCCCACTGCCCACGCCACAGTGGCAGAAGGGCCAGTCCCCAGCTTTTTGACACCAGGGACCAGTTTCATGCTAGACAATTTTTCCATGGATCAGGATGCAGTGGGAGGATGGTTTCAGGATGATTCAAGTGCATTACATTTATTGTTCACTTTATTTCTATTGTGATTCCATCAGCTCTACCTCAGATCATTAGGTGTCAGATCCCAGAGGTTAGGGACCCCTGCTCTACAGGACATTTGAGAATTGTCTTTACTAAAGGAGTTTACTTGGTCTTCCCCTGGGTGGTACAAGTCAGAGCAAGACTACTAACTCCCACATGTTGATACAGAAAGATAAATGACAAGTGGTTTCAGCCCTCACCCTCCCACCCAGTACTTTCCATAAGAAAGATAAACAGTTGGCCAGACACCCAGAACAGGGAAAGCCAGAGTTGGCTCTTCTTTTCTCTGTTCCCGTATTAAAAAGAAGTTGATGTTGAGGAATAGTTTTCCCTCATAGAATTCCCTCCTGTGCAATAAACATGTAGGTGAAATCCTTTCTGATCTGTACCAAGCCTCTCTGACTACCTCAGAGGGAGTTCCACATGGGAACATTGCAGAATATTTGATAACTAGCTGTGTTGTGGTTTGCAGATACGTGGTGCGTATCCAGAAGAAAGAACATTTAGCCTTTGCACCCTGGGGGTAGACTGGCCTAATTATTCTATACAGACCTTCTGTCATGAGAAAACAGTTTAGTCCTCTCTCAGCCCTGCTTAACCCTGCTGGTGGCTCAGCGGTAAAGAATCCACCTGCCAAGCAGGAGACACAGGTTCAATCCTGGGATAGGAGGATCCCTTGGAGAAGGAAATGCAACCCACTCCAGTATTCTTCCTGGGAAATCCCATGGACAGAAGAGCCTGGTGGGTTACAGTCCATGGGGTTGCAAAAGAGTTGGACATGACTTAGCAACTAAAGAACAACAACATCCATCCTCAGGTTTTATTCGGGACTTCTAAGGTGGCACTAGTGGAAAAGAACACGCCTGCCAATGCAGGGCATGTAAGAGATGTGGGTTCGATCTCTGGGTTGGGAAGATCCCCTGCAGAAGGAAATGGCAACCCACTCCAGTATTCTTACCTGGAGAACCCCACGGACAGAGGAGCCTGGTGAGCTACAGTCCATGGGGTCACAAAGAGTCAGACATGAAGCAACTTAGCACGCAGCACAGCCCAGCTGATGGTTAATGGAACAACTGAGTGAAAAGGAGATTGCAACAAAGAGTCCAAACAAACTGCATTAGGGTGTAAACTTCAGTTACCACTTGGACTGATTAAGGCATAAGGCTGATTAAGGAACATTTTTAAAGAAATGTAACCTGACTTTCAAACATGAATAATCACCATTAATAGTTGTTGGAAGCAGGCAGAGGTAGTCCCAGGATATTGGGGGGAGCAGGAAAGACTGTTTGTCAATCTGTGTCTTGTTTGCAAAAGCCGTTGCTGAAGTGCTTGCACTGCTTTGCATCTTTACAAAGATATGCTCCTCTCTCCGAAAGCAATGATACCATCACGGGCGCTCTTCCTGGTACCTGGAAACAACCAGCTTCTGCATTATACTCATTCATTCATTCATCCATCTGACAAATATGTTTTGAGAACTTTCTATGCATCAGGCACTGCTCTTGGCCATGAGGACTCAGTGATGAATAAAACATGAAAAAGTCCTGTCCCTCATGGAGCTTTGGAGGAACAGAGAACAAACAACTAAATAATTAAAATGTCGCTTGTCTAAGAAGATTCCCTGGAGAAGGGAGCAGCTACCCACTCCAGGGTTCTGGCCTGGAAAGTTCCATGGATTGTATAGTCCATGGGGTCACAAAGAGTCAGACATGACTGAGCGACTTTCACATAGTCTGTTAGATGTGTTGAGTGACTGAGCGGAAGATGAGAAAGGAATTGAGTGAGAAGGGTAAGGAGAAGGTGTGTGCATACTCAGCTCTGTCTGACCCTTTGCAACCCCATGGACTGTAGCCAGTCAGGCTCCTCCATCCATGGGAACCTCTAGGGAAGAAAACCAGAGTGGATTGCCATTTCCTCTTCCAGGAGTCTTCCTGACCCAGGGATCGAAACTGCATCTCCTGCATTAGCAGGCCAATTCTTTATCACTAGGCCACCTGGGAAGCCCAAAAGAGAGGGCAAGATTGGAGTTTACAGTAAGGTGGCTGGAATAGGCCTCTTTGAGAAGGTGATGTCTGAAGAAAGACCTGAAGATGGCCTGGAAGCAAGCCCTGTATACTTCCAGATAATGATTTCAGGCAGAAGGAAGAAGCAGTGCAATGGTCCCGAGACAAATGCAGCTAGAAGACTGGAGTGGATTGAGTAAGAGATGGAGTAGGATGAATGAGAGAGGAAATTGGTGTGTGTGTTGGGGTTGGGGGGGATGGGTATAGGAGTGCAGATAGGGTTGCACAGATGATTAGAAAGACTCTATTGGTATCTTGGATCATCAGGAAGAAGTGGAACTTTTGAACTTTTGTAAATTGAAAGTTACATTTGGTCAAAATCTCTGGCCATAGGGATGTTAAGCATGCCTAATGACGCTTATGGCCAGAGATGGATAGGTAACTCCTTAAATAATAACCATCTAAACAGCAGGTGCTAAGAATTGCCCTGAATGTTTAAACTAGATCTCACAGTCAGATAAAATTACTAGTCAAAAGTTACCTAAGTTAACTGAAAATGCAACGTTTTTCTGAGATTTAAGTATCATTTAACTGAGAAATTTCAGATTAGTTTAAAATTTTTTAAAGAATCAGAACCGTAATATTAATACTGTTATGTAGGATTTTGCACCTAATTTGAATTGTATATGTTTGAGGAAATCTGGAATCTTAGATTGACACTCTTACAATTTCAGTTTCAAATGTGTAATTGAATAATTGATTCTGGTGAATATTAAGGTTATATACATTATATTAAAAAAACTCAAATTTCATCATAAAGTTAGTTTGATATATATGAATTAAGTATATTGAAGGGTTTGCCAATCAGACATTTTTAAATTAAAAGAAAAATTGTTGTTGTTCAGTTGCTAGGTCGTGTCCAGTTTTTTGTGGTACCATGAGCTGCAGCATGCCAGGCCTCCCTGTCCTTCGCTATCTCCCGGAATTTGCTCAGACTCACGTCCACTGAGTCAATGATGATATCTAACCATCTGTTCCTCTGCAGGCCCTTCTCCTCTTGCCCTCTGTCTTTCCCAGCATCAGGGTCTTTTCCAATGAGTCAGTTGTTCACATCGGGTGGCCAAAGTATTGGAGCTTCAGCTTCAGCGTCATTCCTTCCAATGAATATTCAGGGTTGATTTTTTCTTCAGAATTGACTAGTTTGATCTCTTTGCAGTCCAAGGGACTCTCAAGAGTCTTCTCCAGCACCACAATTTGAAAGCACTGATTCTTTGGCACTCAGCCTCCTTTATGGTCCAGCACTCACATACGTTCATGACTACTGGAAAAATCATAGCTTTGATTATATGGGCCATTATTGGCAAAGTGATATGTCTGCTTTTTAATACACTGTCTAGGTTTGTGATAGCTTTTCTTCCAAAGAACAAGTGTCTTTTAATTTCATGGCTGCAGTCATCATCTGCAGTGATTTTGGAGTTGAAGAAACTAAAATCTGTCACAGTTTCCACTTTTCCTCCATTTATTTGCCATGAAGTGACTGGATCAGAAACCATATTATTTATTTATTTATTTATTTTGTATTTATTTATTTTTTTACAAGAACTCCCAAACATGAACCCCTCTCCCACCTCCCACCCCACATCATCCCTCCAGATCATCCCCATACACCAGCCCAAGCATCCTGCATCCTGCATTGAACATAGACTGGCAATTCATTTCTTACATGATAGTATACATATTTCAATGCTATTCTCCCAAATCATCCCACCCTCTCCCTCTCCCTCTCCTTCTCCCTCAGAGTCCATATGTCCGCTCTACACATCTGTATCTCTTTTGCTGTCTTGCATACAGGGTCCTCATTACCATCCATATTATTTATTTTGAATGTTGAGATTTAAGCCAGCTTTTTCACTCTCCTCTTTTGTTTTCATCAAGAGGCTTTTTAGTTCCTCTTCACTTTCTGCAAATAGAGTGGTATCATCTGCATATGTGAGGCTGTTGATATTTCTCCTGGCAATCTTGATTCCAGCTTGTGATTCATCCAGCCTGGCATTTCACATGGTGTACTCTGTATATAAGGTAAATAAAGACAGTGATAATGTATAGCCTTGACATACTCCTTTCCCAATTTTGAACCAGTCTACTGTTCTATGTCCAATTCTAACTGTTGCTTCTTGATCTGCATACAGATTTCTCAGGAAACAGGTAAGGTGGTCAGGTATTCCCATCGCTTTAAGAATATTCTACAGTTTTTAGTGATCCACACAGTCAAAGGCTTTGGCATAGTCAATAAAGCAGAAGTAGCTGTTTTTCTGGAACTCTCTTGCTTTTTCAATGATTCAACAGATGTTGGCAATTTGATCTCTTATTCCTCTGCCCTTTTTAAATCCAGCTTGAACATCAGGAAATTCACAGTTCATGTACTGTTAAAGCCTGGCTTGGAGAATTTTGAGCATTACTTTGCTAGCGTGTGAGATGAGTGCAATTGTGCAATAGTTTAAACATTCTTTGGAGAAGGGAATGGCAATCCACTCCATTATTCTTGCCTGGGGAATTCCATGGACAGAGGAGCCTGGCAGGCTACAGTCCATGGGGTCACAAACAGCTGGGCATGATTGAGAGACTAAAACTTTGAACATTCTTTGGCATTGCCCTTTTTTGGGGATTGGAATGAAAACTGACCTTTTCTAGTCCTCTGGCCACTGCTGAGTTTTCCAAATTTGTTGGCAAGTTGAGTGCAGCACTTTCGCAGCATCATCTTTCAGGATTTGTAATAGCTCAACTGGAATTCCATCACCTCCACTAGTTTTCTTTGTAGTGATAGTTCCTAAAGCCCCCTTGACTTTGCACTCCAGGATGTCTGGCTGTAGATGAGTGATCACACCATCATGGTTGTTTGGGTCATGAGGATCTTTTTTGTATAGTCCTTCTGTGTATTCTTGCCACCTCTTCTTAATATCTTCTGCTTCTATTAGTTCCTTACCATTTCTGTCCTTTATTGTACCTATCTTTGCATGAAATGTTCCCTTGGTATCTCCAATTTTCTTCAAGAGATTTCTAGTCTTCCCCATTCTATTATTTAGAATATATTAGGTATATAAATAATGTTTACAACATTTGAAAGTGTTTAGGTTACCAAGGTTATAAGTGGGAACCAATAAGCATCATTCCAGTCTCCTTGACAAGTGGTTGTAAATATGTGCTTGGTTCATAAATAGAGCAACAAACGGAACATAAAAACTTAGGGAAGAATTAGTTTTCAGCATCTGTAACTTTCATAAGAGGATATTAAAGAAATATCCTGCCTAGTCTTCTCTGTACTGAGAAGCATCCTTAACTGTATCAGAATGGTCATATTTATCAGCAGTTGCTTACCATGTGGTTTAGAACTCCATTATTGCCTCTTTCTACTGCTCATTCTCCCACCCCTATCTTCCTTTGCACCAAGTATTTTAATGAAATTACTACTTAGAAGGGAAAAAGACTGCTTGGGGGATTATGACAAAATTCTGGGCTGTGCCTTGGAGGGGCTGTGTAGCAAGATGCAGACTTTTCCCTTGTCATTTGATGGCTTTCCTTTGCTAGTAATTGTTCTGGAATGCTGGAATGTAGCCCAGGCAGAATTAATTTCAAAGATTATATGTTGCACACATCTCTTCTGGAACCATGACTTTTCCATTATGCACCTTATTTCCTAAAATTTATCATTTCATAGCAAGAAATGCAGCTTGTGTGATAAAGAACAGTGTGCTCCAGCTTGTCTGAGGCTAATGAGATATCCACTAAAGGGTAATGTTTATTCACCTGGATTAATTGAATAACTATGTAGTTCTATGGTAGGGAGGGAAGGAGTTCTTAAATAATCTTGAGAATTATATTACAATCTACACCTTGAATTTCTGTTTTTGGTGCATTTTAAAGTAAAGTTACTATGTGTGATAAATTACTTATTCTGAATTACTCAGCCATAAAAGGAATGAATTTGAGTCAGGTCTAGTGAGGTGGGTGAAACTAGAGACTGTTATACAGAGTTAAGTAAGTCATAAAGAGAAAAATGTATACTGTATGTTAACACATATGTATGGAATCTTGAAAAACAGTACTGATGAACCTGTTTGCAAAGCAGGAATAGAGACTCAGACATAGTGAACAGACTTATGGACACAGCGAGGTCAGGAGAGGGCGGGATGAATCGAGAGAGTAGCACTGAAATATAGACAGTACTGACTGGAAAATATATCCCTACTGGGAAGTTGCTGTATGGCACAGCAAGCTCAGCCTGGTGCTCTCTGACAGCATAGAGGGGTGGGAGGAAGTGGGAGGGAAATTCCAGAGGGAGGGGACGCGTGTTTAACTATGGCTGATTCATGCTGATGTATGGTAGAAACCAGCACACCACTGTAAAGCAGTTATCTTCCAATTTAAAATAAATAAAGAAATGAAAATCACTTATTCTGTGTCCTTCCATAGCCACGATGGGGCAAAATTTCAGAGCTTTTAGGACCTGACTTTCAGAATGGGAACAAGGCTCCTAGAGGATTTTGTTTGTTTATACATGTTTGTTTATTTCCAAATATATTCAGCGAGAGAATGGTGACAGTCTAAAAAGGTGAGCTTAAATGCTGCTTGAAGATTTCTAAATTGAAGATGTAGGCATCTTCTTATATTTTGCTGTAGCTCCTGAGTTTTGATGTGATAGATTTTATGGCTTTTTGTCTTTTTGTTTTTCTTAATAAAAACACAGTTGTTTTTTTTTAAACTAATATTTGTGAAGGAAGTGGCAGCAAATAGAAACGGATGCCTTAATGCATGCCAGTGAAACAGAACTCAAGAGGACCATGTGTACAGCAATTACTGATACTGTCAAGAACTTAGGGAAGATTTTTTTTCTTTTAATTTTTACTTTATTTTACTTTACAGTACTGTATTGGTTTTGGCATACATTGACATGAATCCGTCATGGGTGTACATGAACTCCAGAAAAAAATAATGAAACAATTTTTTAAAAATACATTGGGCTTTCATGGGTTTTGATATAGGTTTTTTTCAGGAGAGATTTACTTGGGGAAGGGACATTTCTTCATCACAAAGTCCTCCTAATTGTGTCCCTGACCCCACCTTCTTTCCCAGCTCTGCAGTTCTCTGTTTTACATTTCCATGGAAATTTGGGTCATTCAGGATTGAAATAGTCATGTATATTTCCTACTTCTCCACTGTATCAGAGGATCCCTGAAGTCAAGATCTATTTAAACATATAACAGGATGAAAATTATCAACAAGGAGAGAAAATAATCAAGGGACCAAATGGCAGGGATGGGGAACTAAGAATGAGAGAGGGTTCTACTTGGGCAAAGAGTGAGATGTTCTCAGAAGGTCCCAGGTGCCTGAATATTGCCAAGGACCAAGAGTAATGCAGATTCTCCCAAATCACGTATTCCAACAGTCAAGAACATTTGTGAGTAATGGAAGCAAAGATCAAAATTTTTATTGATTTAAATACAACACAATCCCAAGACTAGACCACCAGGGAGTCATATCTTTGTATGTCCCCTGGAGAAATTCTTGTTCCTGTTGTGGGCATTCTCAATGCCCAGTGTAATGCTTGGTTTGTAGTAGGTCCTCATTTCATACTATTGATTGAATGTGGAACTGAACAGCTTTTCTCTGCTTTGCATTCTCTGCTTTGCATGGGCTTGTTTTCATTCCTTGGAACGGACGTTTTCAGATGCTCCCTTCGTATTTTGTATATTCTGGCTTCATAATGAATATTAGGTATTAATCAACTGTTACTAACCAACTGAGAAATTTGTACAAATAATACTGAAATTGCTTAACAAGCAAATTTTTCAAGTGACATTTTTAAGAGGCATTTAATGTTTGCATCTGTGTTAGGAATTCTGACTTAGAAGTGATGCAAAAGCTTTATTATTAGAAAAAAATGATTGATAACTAGGAGCCCATGTGGTGAATTTCGGGATGTTTCAAATGTACTCATAATCT
This sequence comes from Oreotragus oreotragus, assembly GCA_006410675.1. Classification (NCBI taxonomy): domain Eukaryota; kingdom Metazoa; phylum Chordata; class Mammalia; order Artiodactyla; family Bovidae; genus Oreotragus; species Oreotragus oreotragus. The sequence goes on along the minus strand of SJYX01024467.1, from coordinate 150,824 downwards.
AACATTTGACTTTATGATTCTCCTTCCTATGCATTAGCAAATATTTTCGTGCTGGGAGGCAGGGGGGAAATGAGTGATGCAGGCAGGTTGATTACAGGTCCATATAGTCGGCAGAGAATCTTTAGGCTCTCTGACAATGCACGGGAGTGTGCAGTTTCTGAAAGCATTTCTGGAGGCTTCCTTTAATTTGAGGCAAGCAGCAGGGTCATGTGTCCTCTTAAATCAGATGTGATGGTGCTAGCTACTCTGTCTTAGCCAAAATAGTTTAGAGGGAGGAGGGGCTAGTGATGAGGGCGGTGAAAGTAACACAGAAGGAAGTAATTTCGGCAGGGGGTGAGGATTGCAGACAGGGTTAGATGGAGCTGGGGACACATAGAAGGAACATGACCGCTCTAATCACAGGAGCCCTCAGTTCTAATTATAAGATGGTATCAACTTGGGCTTGTTTTCATTCCTTGGAACGGACGTTTTCAGATGCTCCCTTCGTATTTTGTATATTCTGGCTTCATAATGAATATTAGGTATTAATCAACTGTTACTAACCAACTGAGAAATTTGTACAAATAATACTGAAATTGCTTAACAAGCAAATTTTTCAAGTGACATTTTTAAGAGGCATTTAATGTTTGCATCTGTGTTAGGAATTCTGACTTAGAAGTGATGCAAAAGCTTTATTATTAGAAAAAAATGATTGATAACTAGGAGCCCATGTGGTGAATTTCGGGATGTTTCAAATGTACTCATAATCTAACATTTGACTTTATGATTCTCCTTCCTATGCATTAGCAAATATTTTCGTGCTGGGAGGCAGGGGGGAAATGAGTGATGCAGGCAGGTTGATTACAGGTCCATATAGTCGGCAGAGAATCTTTAGGCTCTCTGACAATGCACGGGAGTGTGCAGTTTCTGAAAGCATTTCTGGAGGCTTCCTTTAATTTGAGGCAAGCAGCAGGGTCATGTGTCCTCTTAAATCAGATGTGATGGTGCTAGCTACTCTGTCTTAGCCAAAATGGTTTAGAGGGAGGAGGGGCTAGTGATGAGGGCGGTGAAAGTAACACAGAAGGAAGTAATTTCGGCAGGGGGTGAGGATTGCAGACAGGGTTAGATGGAGCTGGGGACACATAGAAGGAACATGACCGCTCTAATCACAGGAGCCCTCAGTTCTAATTATAAGATGGTATCAACCTGAGTGGTCACCTCTTTATTCACCCGCTATTGGTCTTCTGAAATTAGGCTGTTGAGATTAGGGTAAAGCCACATTGGTTGAAGAGGATTTGTGTCCAAGGCAAGTGATCTGGGAATTTTCTTTTGCTTTGTTAAATTTGTCTCTTTTCCTTCTTTAGGTGTAGTTAGGAGAAGGCAGTGGCACCCCACTCCAGTACCGTTGTCTGGAAAATCGCATGGACGGAGGAGCCTGGTGGGCTGCAGTCCATGGGGTCGCAAAGAGTCGGACACGAACTAAGCGACTTCACTTTCACTTTTCACTTTCATGCATTGGAGAAGGAAGTGGCAACCCACTCCAGTGTTCTTGCCTGGAGAAGCCCAGGGACGGGGGAGCCTGGTGGGCTGCCGTCTATGGGGTCGCACAGGGTCAGACACGACTGAAGCGACTTAGCAGCAGCAGCAGCAGCCGAATACTGGCTTCATGTTTCTATAATAATATGAATTGTTTACCTACTATCCTTGCTTTGACTTTCCTAATTTACAATCTCCTTAATACGTAAAGCTAAGTCTTGCAAAATGACTTCTCATGTTTTCCCTAGCAACTGCTGGCATATTGCATGTGGTAGTCCAACTTGAACTTGCAATTCATACTATAATTAAATTCTGTTGTAAGGGATTTTTTGGTCTCACTAACATTCATTTTGTGTTCATACCTAACTTTTCAAAAACATTTATTTTGAGAAAAGTAATCTATGGCTTAAAAGCTCAAAAAGTCCCTACTGTATGACTAGAATTGCTTAAATAATAATGTGCTATATCTATTCACTTGAGTTGTTCAATAATCTGTTATCATTTGCTGATATTTTAATAATTCAATTGAATTTAGTTCAGTCACTCAGTCGTGTCTGACTCTTTGTGACCCCATGGACTGTAGCACTCCAGGCTTCCCTGTCCATCACCAACACCCTGAGCTTGTTCAAACGCAAGTCATCAAGTTGGTGATACCATCCAACCATCTCATCCTCTGTCGTTCCTTCCTCCCACCTTCAGTCTTTCCCAGCATCAGGCTCTTTTCCAATGAGTCAGTTCTTTGAGTCAGGTGGCCAAAGTATTGGAGCTTCAGCTTCAACATGAGTCCTTCCAATGAATATTCAGGACTGCTTTCCTTTCGGATGGACTGGTTGGATCTCCTTGCAGTCCAAGGGACTCTCAAGAGTCTTCTCCAACATCACATAGAGAGAATTTAAGCCCATGAAGACCAAGTCTTAGTGTTTTGAGTAGATAAACCAGTCTTAGATTCGGGAGGCACTGAACATGTCATTTGATTGTGTCACAGAAAGAGAGTAGGATACAATGTTTATTGAGATGCTTGAATCTGAATTCACTCTCATTATCCCAGGAATGAGACTCTTCTCTGGCTTATGGACCCTAAACCATTACTTTCAGAAGCCATGGGGCAGCAAACAATTTATAGATCCTAATTTCTTAAATTAAAATTTAGTAATACAGCTAAATAGGTTTGCGGATGGTACTGTGTTAACTGATTGGAAGTCACTAGATTAAAAAAATAGAGGCAATAATTTTGGCTCCTAATTTCTCCTAAATGTTTATTCTCTCTCAATGCAAAGTACTATTTACAACTTTGCATTACTCTAAATTCAGCACTTTCTTAGCTTGCCTGACATCTTCTATTGTTGTCTGGGAAAAGAATGAAACAGTTGCACTAATCTAATCTTGGTATTTACTCTAAGGTTTTAATAAATAAATCCCTGTTCTCAAAGGGAACAATGCTCTTTTGATATGCTTCGCATATTTCTTTTCCAAGGGCATCCCAAATGAGTTGACTACAAATATTTCTGCTAATGAGACTGCCTTGAAATATCACTGATGTGATTATAGGCATAAATAGTGAATTTCATTAGGTTGCCTGAGTCCCACTTTTGATGGCATAGTAAATCTCAGAACAACCATGGGCGGTAGATATATGAAGAGCTTTTTTGGATATAATTAACTTATTTGAGTGCAACTACTAGCTAAGTTAGCGTCCAATTCTAACTTACTCTTAGGCTGCTTTAAGTACATAAAACAATTGGGCACTGCTATAGGAATTCTACATGAGCCTAAAGGATTAATAAATTTTAAAAAGACTCTAGTTTGAGAGAAGCATAAAGATTTGATTAAATTCTCTCTTTATTTCACTAATATTTATAGTAGCTAAGTTATAATCTAGGCACTAATACCTGCTACCTCAAGTGATATTACATAGTATACTTGAAATAAGTTTAATTTCATCAGATCTTTAATGTTTTGTCCTAAATGACATCTGCTTTGTCAGTTCTTAGATGATTATTCCTCTTGTTGTATATCCTGATGAACACAAATTTTATTTGTGAATGTGTGTTGGCATTCAGGGTGGATAGTGGGATCATGGCCTTGGAGATAAATCTAGAGTTACAACAAGAATGCATAAGAATGCCTGTTTCCCCATCTCTTCAACAATGCCATTTAGAAGAGACCAGGCCAGTTATCTTGTAGAATGTTCCATATTCTGAATTTGTCTGATTGTTTTCTCATGGAGGTGTTTCATTTATTTCTCTATCACTTGTACTTCCCCTAAACTTGAAGTTAGGCTTAAAAGCCTGAGCAGTTTCAAGTTTAACATTCTTGGAGCAAATAGTTCAGAGGTGATGCTGTTGCATTGCATCCTGGGCACATCATGCCACATTACCCTCTATTCATAATGCTCATAATGCTCACAATGGATGGTACCCTCCATTGTAAAAGTATAGTTTTCACTTCACAATTAGAAGGTAATTGATAGAATGCATTTATTTAATGTTAAGAATATTAATCATATTTGCATATGTTATTGGCTAAGGAATTAACTTCCATTGTTGAGGAAGCAAAGATTTTTGTTTGTCTGTCTGGAGCAGGTATGGGGGATTCCAGCTCTTCTCAGTTCACACCAGACAGACTCCTACTTATCAGTAAGTCCTTGAGGATAATCAGGCCAAGGAAATCTTAGACAATTTCATGATTAAAACCACTTTAAGAGTTAAATATAGGAAAAAGATTAAGCCAGGAAATTGGGGGGATAATTTTAGGTTTACTTACTTTTTAAATGGAAATATATTCATGTGAGTCAATGTTCAAAATGTATAAAGGGTTAGCAGCGAAGGGCCTGTCTTCTAGTTATCTTTTANTGGAATTCCATCCCCTCCACTAGCTTTGTTCGTAGTGATGCTTTCTAAGGCCCACTTGACTTCACATTCCAAGATGTCTGGCTCTAGATTAGTGATCACATCATCATGATTATCTGGGTCGTGAAGATCTTTTTTGTACAGTTCTTCTGTGTATTCTTGCCACCTCTTCTTAATATCTTCTGCTTCTGTTAGGTCCATACCATTTCTGTCTTTTATTGTGCCCATCTTTGTATGAAATGTTCCTTTGATATTTCCAAGTATCTTGAAGAGATCTCTAGTCTTTCCCATTCTATTTTTCCCCTCTATTTCTTTGCATTGATCACTGAGGAAGGCTTTCAGATGGGTATATCTTTCCTTTTCTCCTTTGCCTTGCACTTCTTTCCTTTTCTCAGCTGTTTATAAGACCTCCTCAGACAACATTTTGCCTTTTTGCTTTTCTTGTTATAGAGGATGGTCTTGATCACTGCCTCCTGTACAATGTCATGAACCTCCTTCCATAGTTCTTCAGGCACTCTGTCTATTAGATCTAAACCCTTGGATCTGTTTGTCACTTCCACTGTATAATTGTAAGGGATTTGATTTAGTTTATATCTGAATGCTCTAGTGGTTTTCTCTACTCTCTTCAATTTAAGTCTGAATTTGGCAATAAGGAGTTCATGATCTGAGCCACAGTCAGTTCCCGGTCTTGTTTTTGCTGACTGTATAGAGCTTCTCCACCTTTGGCTGCAAAGAATATAATCAATCTGATTTCTGTGTTGACCATCCAGTGATAGCTACAGAAACAAAACTGACAAATTTTGCTTTCTGGCTTAGATTATATTCTCAGTTCTTAGAGACTGCTTTCTTTTCAAAATGTTCCTAATAAATTATGTGAATATGTTTTAAACAGCAGCACCTAGAATAACATTTCTTCCTATATGTTTCTGGTGATGATTTGAATATACTGTAAAAGATCACTATAGATGGCTCAATAATTACATTGGTTGGGATGTTGTCAATTGCAAATGGTAAAAGCAACTGAACCTTAACTGGCCTAGGGGATTTATTGATTCCCTTTCCTAAACAGACCAGAAGTAAAGCTAGTTTTCACGTAAATTCGGGGATTTAAATGACTTCAATGATCCACCTAATCAGTTGGCCGCATTCTCCAGAGTTCATCTCTAATAATTGGACAGTGGTTTTTGAAGATTTTAGGTGTTCTATTCTAGCTCTTTCAACAGCTCTACCAGAAAAGAGAATTTCCCAACAGTTAGGAACAAATGCCAATTCTAATTCTCATTGGCCCTCAGCATGCATCTCTGCAATATCAAGAATGACAGCATTCAAAAAGGGAAGAGGTGAAATTAAGCTTATTAATACAGTGGACCTTGAACAGCATAGGTTTGAACTGCTTAGGTTTACTTATACAGGTATCCCCCTTCCCCAGTTTAGAACAGTACTACACAGTGTGCAGTTAGTTGCATCCATGGCTGAGGAACCACAGATTTGGAGGGCTGACAAGGAACAGGGTCATCACTGGGTTTTGATATCCATGGCAGGTCCTGGAACCAGTGCCCTAGGATATTCAGGGAAGATTGTATGTGGATTTTCTACTGTGCAGCCAGAGGTAGGTGTCCCTGACTCCCGAGTTGTTCAAGGGTCAACCACCATTGCAGGCAGATTCTTTACCAGCTGAGCCACAAGGAAAGCCCATATATTTAACTAACACTTAAAAAATACACAGTTTTAGCACATAATTGATGTAAAACTTATAAATGAGGGTTTGTTTTTTTTCTCCTGTACCAAATATTCGAAGTCTGAAGAGTCTTTTCACGTACGTATACATACAGGCTCTGTCGCATGGAGGGAGGCCTACAGTCCATGGGGCTGCAAAGAGTCGGACATGACTGAGCGACTTCACTCACTCACTCATACATACAGGCTCAGTCGTATCCGTCTCTTTGCAACCTCAAGGACCGTAGCCACCAGGTTCCTCAATCCTTGGAATTCTCCAGGCAAGGATACCGGAGTGGGTTGCTATTTCCTCCTCCAGGGGATCTTCTCAGCACAGGGATTGAACCTCCGTCTCTTGCATCTCCTGCTTTGGCAGGTGGATTCATTTCCACTGTACCCTTAGAACCAATCTCAATTTGGCCCAGCCAGTCTTTAGGTGCTCCATAGCCACACGTTGCCAATGACAACGTATTGTCTGTAGTCTCAGACAAATCATCCTAAAGAGAAATTATGCAGGTATTCATGCATCTCAGATGCAGAAATCTTTAGCATGCCTTGCTTAAAAACAATGGTCATGAATGTTTCTGTTCTCAAAAGAAGTCATTAAATGTCGGGTTGATGTTCAGACCTCAGAGTTGGAGGGGAATGAGTGGGATGTGGAGGGAGAGCAGATATTCCATAGATCTCTAATATCTCTCTGGACTTCATTCATACCATTTTTTTTTTTCTATTTTATCTTGCTTTGTTTTGAGCTTTAAGCCATTTCATATCAAAACCACTTATCTGGTTTCTTTTTTTAATGAGACAAACTGACCTGATTTCAACTAATTGTAAAAATGGACTTTATTTTTCTAAGACTTATGCTTTCATTTTCTACATGTCATTAAAGAAGCTACTAAGAGAGAAGAAAAAGAACACATCTCTTCCTATTCTAGGATAATTTTTCTTTTTAACCCCAGGTAGGCTGTATAAAATCATATGATTTGACACATTTATACCATTGTTCCTAAGTCAGGAAGTTGATTAACCTCCCTAATAATTAGTTCATTTTCTCATACCCTTCCTTCAAAGGTAAATATTTACATTGTGGGATTTATAAAATAAAACTTAAGTATAATTTTCACCATAATAATAAACTCTTAGACAGTAAATTGAGATAATACATCTAATAACAAAAACTTAGTCAGGGCTTCCTTGGTGGCTCAGTGGTATGGACTCTGCCTGCCAATGCTGGAGACATGGGTTTGATCCCTGGTCTGGAAAGATCCCGCGTGCCATGGAGCAACTAACCCTGTGTGCCACAGCTGCTGAGCCTGTGCTCCAGAGCCCGCACGCTGCAGCTGCTGAAGCCCGGGTGCCCGGAGCTCAGGCTCTGCAGCAAGAGAAGCCACTGCAAAGAGACTGCTCATGCCCCGCAACCAGCCAGCCGCTCCCCTCACTGCAACCGGAGAAAAGCTGTACAGCGGCAAAGACCCACATAGCAAAAAAAAAAAAAAAAAACTGGAGACCCACATAGCCAAACAAAAACAAAAATAAAAACAAAAACCCCTTATTGTTAAATAACTGTTTTCCTTTTAATTTCTAAATTTCCGATTATACCAGAGAATAACTTTTTAACAGCAGCTAAAGCAGAGACATTACTTTGCCAACAAAGGTCCGTCCAGTCAAGGCTATGGTTTTTCCAGTGGTCATGTATGGATGTGAGAGTTGGACGGTGAAGAAGGCTGAGTGCTGAAGAATTGATGCTTTTGAACTGTGGTGTTGGAGAAGACTCTTGAGAGTCCCTTGGCCTGCAAGGAGATCCAAACAGTGCATTCTGAAGGAGATCGGCCCTGGGATTTCTTTGGAGGGAATGATGCTGAAGCTGAAACTCCAGCACTTTGGCCACCTCATGCGAAGAGTTGACTCATTGGAAAAGACTCTGATGCTGGGAGGGATTGGGGGCAGGAGGAGAAGGGGACAACAGAGGATGAGATGGCTGGATGGCATTACTGACTCAATGGATCTGAGTCTGAGTGAACTCCGGGAGTTGGTGATGGACAGGGAGGCTTGGCGTGCTGCAATTCATGGGGTCGCAAAGAGTCGGACACGACTGAGCGACTGAACTGAACTGAACTGAACTGAACTGAAAGGAAATGGCAACCCACTCCAGTACTCTTGCCTTGAAAATCCCATGGGCGGAGGAGCCTAGTAGGCTACAGACCATGGGGTCACAAAGAGTCAGACAGGACTGAGTGACTTAACGTTCACGTTCAAGCAGCAGTTAACAATGGTTTTAAGTGAAAATATAAATTGGCTTTATAACAATCATTTGCATTTTGGAACTGTGAAACAAGATTATTAATAATCTACCATCCTGATGTTGATATGTGATACCTGTGGGAGATTCCTATCATTTGAAGCTTCCTATACTAATTTCATATCTGCATAACAGATTGTCACAAAGCTAGTAGCTTAAAACAGAACCCCTTTAGTAGCTCATAATTTTATGTGTTGGAAGTCCAGGCGAGTATAACTGGATTCTCCGCTCAGGGTCTCACAAGGCTGAAATTAAACTGTCAGCTGAGGTTCCCATCTCATCTGAGGCTTAGGGTCCTCGTCCAGGTTACTGTGGTCATTGGCAGAATCCATTTCCTTACAGATATCAAACTTGTGGACCCTGTATCTTTAAGACCAGCAGAAAAACTTTTCTTGTACTTCAGACCACCTCTCAGAAAGGGCACATTTCCTTTTAAGGGTTTACCTAGTTAGGACAGACCCACCAAGGATAATCACTGTTTTGATGAACTCGTAATCAACTATTTAGGATTCTTAATTATATCCGCAAATCCCTTTTACTGTATAAGTGATCATGGGTATAACGCCAGGATATGGTAATCATAATACCCGTCTTAGAATTCTGTCTACCACACTTCCCAGAAGGCCTTGAACACCTTTTCTCTATTTGATAGTTCTCCACTTTGTGAGCTCCATCTTCCTCAAGAAAGAAAGAAAAGAAAGTAAAGTCGCTCAGTTGTGTCCAGCTCTTTGTGACCCCATGGACTGTAGCCCACCAGGCTCCTCTGTCCATAGGATTTTCCAGGCACGAATACTGGAGTGGGTTGCCATTTCCTTCTCTAGGAGATCTTCCTAACCCAGGGATTGAATCTGGGTCTCCCCCTACCACATTGTAGGTAGACGCTTTACCATCTGAGCCACCAGGGAAGTCCATTGGCAAGTCAGTATAAACCCCCATTTCCTGAGGCAGTTTACAAAAAACTTATATTCTCAGAGTCCCTTGTGGTTACGCTGCAGGCATGTGACCTTGGTATTAGCAGTGAGATGCCCTTAAGTGAGAGTTAAGTGGGAAAATGATTCCCTCCTATAGGAGGAAGCAGGATGGGGCTGTCTCATTCACTTTGCTGATGTGAGTTCTATGGTGTGCTTCCAGTAGTTCACCCTAGAGGCTAGTATTGAGCTTGTTTCTCCAACCCACCCAACGATTCTCTGAGCTATCTAATATATTTAAGATTTATTAGATAGAATCAGTTAGCTCTCAATAAGTTCATTTTCTATTAATACTTACACTAGCTGCAGTAGATTGTGTTGCTTACAACTAATAGCCCAAGTTGATACAACTCCTAATATTCTTTATGTATATCCTATGACTCTGGAGAAAGTAATGTCTTTCTAATACAGTAAGATTCCATTAAGTTATTTTTCCCTGCTGCAAAATAAGCCTTTGATTTACTTTTTATGTCTATTATTTCTTTACTATTACCTTATTTACATTTAAGGTAATAGTAAAGAAATAATAGACATAAAAAGTAAATAATCATTTTCTGGGACATGATTACTTTATTATAAGGGACCTGTAAGTTTTTATAAAACCAATGTGAAAATAATTATGCCTGAATTATATGCGTGACTTAAATCTTACCTCAGTATCCCTTCATTTCATGTCACCTCCCACCTCCCTTCCCTCAATCACACCAATACCCTTAAGAGATACAAATTAATCATTATTACTCAATTTTGTGCTATCTTCTCTAGGCATTAAACAATCATCAATCAAACTGACTAGAGTTTGCTTGGAAATGTTCCTCCCATTAATGTACTTGCATTTGTTTAATGGTGACTGGCAACAAGTTAATTGTCCAAGCAGGATTCTTGTATAAAGCTTTTCTTCACAGTTTTCAAAACTCTACATAATCTGCATTTTTACTACACACAGTTTTTCTGTTTGGATTTATGGTGTATGATTAATTGCATTCTAAATTCCAAGAGAAAAGGAATGATAGCTGCAGGTGTCTTATAAACAAACTTGGATTAGGCAGAAATGTTGGATTTTCTTTCATATCCTTTAAGCCTGGTTAAAATTTACTGATTTGCGTTATGTCTGCCATGATAATATTTTTAATCAGTGTCATATGCTTAAACTTCACTTTTATGGAAAATGCCTTGACTTTAATGATAAATAATATCCTTATACACATACACGCATATAGAAAGATACAGACAAAAGACACATTCCTTACTAAGTATTCTGCACCGGAAATAATTTAAATTTGTTATTCAATTTTTATGTAACTTATTTAATAAATGATAGATATTCTGCAGATTAACCTCAGTATAAGGTGGAAAATAAGTTCCAATTATTATTATTTGTTGTTGTTCAGATGTAGAGCTCTTTCCTTCTTAGCACAAAGTTTACGTTTCTGTTCATACCTAGATTTGCATCCTGGTGCTTCTGTCAACTACCTAGTGACAGTGTTCATGGTGGTTACTTTGCTGATACTCAGTTTTCTCATCTCTAAAATGAGGCAGTAGATATGATCCAAAATTCACCTGTAGGTGAGTAGTCCTCATATACTGTTAAAGACATCCTTCTCATCCTGCTGTCGTTTATCATCAACTTTGCAACTGTAATGTTTGCTGAGGGTCTATGCTGTTCTGCTATTTTTCTCTTCTGTCCCATGTTATATTCTGAAAGCATTTTAGCTGGTAGATATTTCTTTTTTATTTTTCAAGTGCTTTTCTGGTAGAGTTGTATGGAAGAAATCATCAAAAGGATCTTAGGGATAGTGACAATTGTTTAATGAAGTTACTGTATTTAAATAGTGATATTTCATTAACAAAGTGCTAGTAATCCATTTGCACCATTTTTAACCAGCTCCATTCTGCACAGATAAGAGTTGATCAATCTGCACAGACTAAGAGTTGATCTCAGAAATGGAGACAGAAAAACTCATTTTATCTAAATGTTCCACTAGGTGAATATTTTCACTTCTAATAAATGTATTTTAGGTCCTTTAACAAAACTGCTAAGTATTCTGTTGAAATTTATGTTCCAAGTTGTTGCTAGGATATTTCATGCACAGGGCTAAGTACCCAATAGATTCTAAACTATAAAAAGAGTGAAGTGAAGTGAAGTGAAGTCGCTCAGTCGTGTCCGACTCTTAGCGACCCCATGGACTGTAGCCCTCCAGGCTCCTCCATCCATGGGATTCTCCAGGCAAGAACACTGGAGTGGGTTGCCATTTCCTTCTTCAATGCATGAAAGAGAAAAGTGAAAGTGAAGTCGCTCAGTCGTGTCCCACTCTTAGCGACCCCATGGACTGCAGCCCACCAGGCTCCTCCATCCATGGGATTCTCCAGGCAAGAACACTGGAGTGGGTTGCCATTTCCAAGTAATATGCATAAACCTCATACTTTCTGGACCCCTAAACACCCAGAATCCTTCATTGGGTGCTATCAGTTAATATATGTTGTTTGCCACCAAAACAAACACTAACTCTTAATGACTAAAATAGTAAAGGGACTTTAGCTCGGGGAAGTAAAAGAGAAGCTTTAAGAGCTAAGTGTTAGAAATAACAAGAAACAGAACAGCTCAGGATTCTGGGTGTTTTAGGTGCAGGAACAGATACCTTTAAGAATTAAAGATTTATAAAGGATGAATCAGCTCCAGAGATTCCAATTATGCAAACAGACAGGTGTTTACTCAGCACCCATTCCAAACCCTCCTCCTTCCTGCCAGTAGTGGAAGTTAGGAAATGAAAATATTCAGTTTCCCAGTCTCCCACTTAGGCATGTCTAAGTGAGGCAGTCCAAGCCCTGGGCAGCATTTCTAATCCTCTGCTTCTATCTGTCTGGACGGTGGGTGTGAGGCCTGAAAGCGCAGTAGCCAATCTATAACCACAAGAACCTCCGCAGCATACTGAGGATGGCGATACAGGGAAATAAAAAGAGGCTTGGCTTCCTGATCCTTTCAATGAGCTGGCATACCTGTCATGGCCTGTCATCCCCAGACTTCTTATTTTGGACCTAAAATATACCTTATTCGATGATGCCACTGAATTGTGCTTTTCGTTCTGGTACCTGAAAACATTTTAACTGAGAGTCATTTAAGATTTATTTTCTGATTGACTTAGCTCACTAGCACAGTCCTTGGCCATGGGAGTCCTGGGCACTGTTATTTAACATTCTCACTGTGGCTGAAGTGGCAAGATGATTAGCTTGCTCATTTCCTTGTCTTCCTGGGCATGGCTGGACCACAATTCCAATCTCCTTTGTCATTAGGGATAGTCACAGTCCTTAGACTATGAGCAGACATGATGGGTGTCTTTCCTTATGTGACCTGTAGAAACATTTCCTGAATGCTCAAATTTACTCCTTTTCCAGCCGAATGAATCGAAGAGGATTCCCAGATGATATTGGCAATTATGTGTTGCTGATGATAAAGTCACAAGATGGAACTAATCTGGGTCTTTGAGTCCTCTGAACCACTTGAAAGACAGCAGCTAAATCAGAAATACTGCGCATTTATGTGAGCAAGAAATAATTATATTCTGAAGCACTTGAAACTAGAGGCATTATAAGTTACAGCAACTAGCATTGCTTTAACTAACTCATACCCACTAAGATGGTATGAAATGGGAGAAGGAGGAAGGAGCTCCCCTGGAAATATGAAAGTGCCTTGTCAGGAAAAAGAGAACAGACACTGGGCAGGCATGGTAGCCATCCACTACTGCAGCCACCAGTGGCCCACTGGACACTCAGTTATTGTCCATCTGTGACCGTTGGCTGGGGCTGTGGTAGGCTGAATAATAGCCCCCAACATGTCCACATACTTTCCTGGTGGCTCATCAGTACAGAATCCACCTGCGAATGCAAGAGACGCAGCTTCCATCCCGTTGTCGGAAAGGTCCCTTGGAGGAGGAAATGGCTTCCCACTCCAGTTTTCTTGCCTGGGAAATCCCATGGGCAGAGGGGCCTGGTGGGCTACATTTCAGGGGATCAGCTTAGCGGCTAAACGAGATCCACCATCAAGATGTTCATAACCTAATCCCTGACACATTTGAGTGTTGCCTTACATGACAGAGGGGAATTAAGGTTACAAAAGTAATTAAGGCTCTAACTTAAAATCAGTACATTGTGCTGGATTATTTGGGTAAAGTTAACAGAAGGAAAGAAATAATAAAGATCAGAGCAGAATTAAATGAAATGCAGACTTAAAAAAAACAACAATAAAGATCAACGAAATTAAGAGTTTGTTCTTGGAAAACATAAACAAAATGGATAAACCTTTAGCCGGACTCATCAAGAATAAGAAGACAAAGCACCCAAATAAAGAAAAAACAGAACTGAAAGATGAGATGTTACAGCTGACACCACAGAAGTACAAGGGATCATAAGATTACTACAAACAATTATACAGTAATAAAATGTACAACCTAGAAGAAATGAATAAATTCCTTAAAGAGTACAATCTCCCAAGACTGAATTAGAAAGAACCACAAAATATTAACAGACTTAAAAATTAAAGTAACAAAATTAAATAACTAATTTTAAAATTCCCAACACACAAAAGGGAATTTTTTTTTGTTCCCCAGGAGCAAACAGCTTCACAGGTATATTCTATCAAACATTTAAAAAACAGTTAACACCTATACTTCTCAAACTATTCCAAAAAGTTGAAGAGGAAGGAATGCTTTCAGATTCATTCTATGAGTCTGGCTTCACATGTATACCAAAACCAGACAAACACCACACACACACACAAAAGAAAATTACAGGCCAATATCACCAGTGAACATAGATGAAGAAATCCTCAACAAAATGTTAGCAAACCAAATACACTACATTAAAAAAGATACTATACTATGATCAAGAGGGATTTGTCTTCCAGTGATGGAAGAATAATATCCACAAACCAATGTGATACACTACACTAACAAACTAAAGAACAGAAGTCAGATGATCATCTCAATAAATGCAGAAAAAGCTTCTAACATAATAAATTATGTTATAAATAAATAGCATCCATTTATTACATGTCAACAAAGTGGGTATAGAGGGAACATACCTCAACGTAATAAAAGCTGAAAATGACAAACACACAGCTAACATCGTACTCAAAGGTGAAAAGCTGAAAGCATCTCCCCTAAGATCAGGAACAAGACAAGGATGTCCACTCTCACCTCTTCTATTCAACAAACGATTGGAAGTTCTAGACACAGCAATCAGGCAAGAAAAGAAATGAAAGAAACCCAGACTGGAAAGGAAGACGTGAGATTGCCACTACTTGGAGATAATCTGATACTATATACAGAAAATCCTAAAGATGCTACAAAAAATATTAGACTTAATGTATATATGAATAAATGAATTCAGTAAAGTTCCAGGACACAAAATTAATGTACAATTATCTGTTGCTTTTCAATACACTAACAATGAACTATCAGAAAGAGAAACTAAGAAAACAATCCCATTTATAAATGCCCCCAAATAATAAAATACCCAGGAATAAATCAACCAAAGAGGTAAAAGACTACAAGTAGTCTGAAAAGTATGACATGGATAAAAGAAACTGAAGATGACACAAACCAATGTAAAGATATAACATGCTCATGGATTAGAAAAATTAGTATTGTTAAAATGTCCACATTATCCAGTGCAATCTATGGATTCAGTGCAATCACTATCAAAATACCAAAGGCATTTTTCACAGAACTAGAACAAGTAATTCTAAAATTTTAATGGAAACACAAAAGACTTCAAATAACCAAAGTAATCAAGAGAAAGAACAAAGCTGGAGATACCACATCTCTGATTTCAAACTATCCTATGAAGCTACAATAATCAAAACAGCATTGTACTGGCACAAAAACAGACACATAGATGACTGGAACAGAATAAGGAGCCCAGAAATTACCCTATGCTTATATGGAAGATTAATCCAGGACAAAGGAGGCAAGAATATACAATAGGAAAAGACAGCTTCTTTGATAAATGATATTGGGGAAACTGGACAGTGACATGCAAAAGACTCAAACTGGACTACTTTCGTACAAAAATAAAATGGACTAAACACTTACATGTAAAACCTGAAATGATGAAACTTCTAGGAGAAAACAGGGCATATGCTCTTTGGATTCAATCTCAGCAATATTTTTAGATATTTCTTTTCAGGCAAGGGAAACAAAAGCAAAAATAAACAACCAACTGCATCAAACTAGAGCAAAGGAAACTATCAATGAAAAGAGAAGGCAGCCTACTGAAGGGAAAGAGCTATTTCAGATGTTTCAAATGATGTATCAGACAAGCGGTTAATATCCAAAACATGCAAATAATTCAGAGGACTAAACTTTTAAAAATCATACAGCTCAAAAAATGAGCAGAGGTATTGAATAGGCTTTTTGCAAAGGAGACATACAGATTGCCAAAGGAGACACGAAAAGATGCTCAGCATCACTAGTCATTAGGAATACACAAATTAAAACCATAATGACGTATCACCTCACACCTGTGAGAATGGCTATCATCAAAAAAAAAACCAGCACACAACAAGGGCTGGAGAGGACGTGAAGAAAAGGAAACCCTCATACACGGCTGGTAGGATTGTAAACTGGTGCAGCCACTACGGGAAACAATATGGAAGCTTCTCAAAAAACTAAAAATTGAACCATGGGATCCAGCAATCTCATTTCTGGGTATTCAGCTGAAGAAAGCAAAAGCACTTGATTATAAATTATATACACATCAATATTAATTGCAACATTATTCACAATAGCTAAGATATGGAAGCAAAGAAACTGTCCACCAATATATGAATGAATAAAGAAGAAATGGTATATGTATACAACGGAATATTATTCTGCATAAAAATGAATTTTTGCCATTTGTGACAACACAGGAGGATCTAAAGGCTATTATGCTAAGTGAAATATGGCAGACAGAGAAGGACAAATGATCTATGATATCACTTTCATGTAGAATCTAAAAAAAAAACAAACACAAAATCATTGATAGGGACAACAGATGGGTGGTTGCCAGAGAGGAAGGAGTGAGGGGCGAAATTAGTGAAGGGAATGAAGAGGTGCAAACCTCCAGTCACAAAATAAATAAGCTATGGGAAGTAATATACCGCCTAAAGAATATGGTCAATAATATCGTAGCAACTTTGTATAGGGACAGATGTTTACTAGATTTATTGTGTTGATCATTCCATAATATATGCAGATGTCAAATCATTATATTGTACATCTGAAACTAACATAGTAGTGTGTGTCCACTATATTACAATTTTAAAAACTAAGGGTAAAAATCAAGAAACTTAAAGACACCAACCTAATGTAAATTATATAGCTATACCTATCTGCTGCTGCTGCTGCTGCTAAGTCGCTTCAGTCGTGTCCAACTCTATGCGACCCCATAGACGGCAGCCCACCAGGCTCCCCCATCCCTGGGATTCTCCAGGCAAGAACACTGGAGTGGGTTGCCATTTCCTTCTTCAATGCATGAAAGAGAAAAGTGAAAGTGAAGTCGCTCAGTCGTGNATGGACTGTAGCCCTCCAGGCTCCTCCATCCATGGGATTCTCCAGGCAAGAACACTGGAGTGGGTTGCCATTTCCTTCTTCAATGCATGAAAGAGAAAAGTGAAAGTGAAGTCGCTCAGTCGTGTCCCACTCTTAGCGACCCCATGGACTGCAGCCCACCAGGCTCCTCCATCCATGGGATTCTCCAGGCAAGAACACTGGAGTGGGTTGCCATTTCCAAGTAATATGCATAAACCTCATACTTTCTGGACCCCTAAACACCCAGAATCCTTCATTGGGTGCTATCAGTTAATATATGTTGTTTGCCACCAAAACAAACACTAACTCTTAATGACTAAAATAGTAAAGGGACTTTAGCTCGGGGAAGTAAAAGAGAAGCTTTAAGAGCTAAGTGTTAGAAATAACAAGAAACAGAACAGCTCAGGATTCTGGGTGTTTTAGGTGCAGGAACAGATACCTTTAAGAATTAAAGATTTATAAAGGATGAATCAGCTCCAGAGATTCCAATTATGCAAACAGACAGGTGTTTACTCAGCACCCATTCCAAACCCTCCTCCTTCCTGCCAGTAGTGGAAGTTAGGAAATGAAAATATTCAGTTTCCCAGTCTCCCACTTAGGCATGTCTAAGTGAGGCAGTCCAAGCCCTGGGCAGCATTTCTAATCCTCTGCTTCTATCTGTCTGGACGGTGGGTGTGAGGCCTGAAAGCGCAGTAGCCAATCTATAACCACAAGAACCTCCGCAGCATACTGAGGATGGCGATACAGGGAAATAAAAAGAGGCTTGGCTTCCTGATCCTTTCAATGAGCTGGCATACCTGTCATGGCCTGTCATCCCCAGACTTCTTATTTTGGACCTAAAATATACCTTATTCGATGATGCCACTGAATTGTGCTTTTCGTTCTGGTACCTGAAAACATTTTAACTGAGAGTCATTTAAGATTTATTTTCTGATTGACTTAGCTCACTAGCACAGTCCTTGGCCATGGGAGTCCTGGGCACTGTTATTTAACATTCTCACTGTGGCTGAAGTGGCAAGATGATTAGCTTGCTCATTTCCTTGTCTTCCTGGGCATGGCTGGACCACAATTCCAATCTCCTTTGTCATTAGGGATAGTCACAGTCCTTAGACTATGAGCAGACATGATGGGTGTCTTTCCTTATGTGACCTGTAGAAACATTTCCTGAATGCTCAAATTTACTCCTTTTCCAGCCGAATGAATCGAAGAGGATTCCCAGATGATATTGGCAATTATGTGTTGCTGATGATAAAGTCACAAGATGGAACTAATCTGGGTCTTTGAGTCCTCTGAACCACTTGAAAGACAGCAGCTAAATCAGAAATACTGCGGATTTATGTGAGCAAGAAATAATTATATTCTGAAGCACTTGAAACTAGAGGCATTATAAGTTACAGCAACTAGCATTGCTTTAACTAACTCATACCCACTAAGATGGTATGAAATGGGAGAAGGAGGAAGGAGCTCCCCTGGAAATATGAAAGTGCCTTGTCAGGAAAAAGAGAACAGACACTGGGCAGGCATGGTAGCCATCCACTACTGCAGCCACCAGTGGCCCACTGGACACTCAGTTATTGTCCATCTGTGACCGTTGGCTGGGGCTGTGGTAGGCTGAATAATAGCCCCCAACATGTCCACATACTTTCCTGGTGGCTCATCAGTACAGAATCCACCTGCGAATGCAAGAGACGCAGCTTCCATCCCGTTGTCGGGAAGGTCCCTTGGAGGAGGAAATGGCTTCCCACTCCAGTTTTCTTGCCTGGGAAATCCCATGGGCAGAGGGGCCTGGTGGGCTACATTTCAGGGGATCAGCTTAGCGGCTAAACGAGATCCACCATCAAGATGTTCATAACCTAATCCCTGACACATTTGAGTGTTGCCTTACATGACAGAGGGGAATTAAGGTTACAAAAGTAATTAAGGCTCTAACTTAAAATCAGTACATTGTGCTGGATTATTTGGGGATTTTGTAATTGTGCTTGTCCTTAGAAACAGAAGAGGGAGACAGGAGAGGACGTGAGAGGGCCTGCCTTGCCTATTCTAGCTTTGAGAGTAGAAGGAAAGGACCACAGGCCAAGGAGTATGATGGCCTTTAGAAGCTGGAAAGATAAGGAAACGAATCTCATCAGAAACTTACAGACATGAATGGAGCCTTGCTGGCATCTTAATTTTAGCCTCATGAGGCCTGTCAGACTTCTGACCCATAGAAATATAAGATAATAAACTTGGATTATTTTCAGCTACTATGTGATCATTTGTTACCAAAGCAATAGGAAATAAATACAGAAGCCTTCTATATGCTAGGCGTTTCATTCTAGTTACTGGGAATATAATAATGAATAAAGATATGCTCCCCTTTCTTCAAGGAGAGAGAATCAAATAACAGTAATTTGAAAGTGTATTCAACTGACTTTTGAAAGTTTGGGGGGAGGAGATGGGAGAAGTGATGAAACCAAGGGCAGCAAAAATCTTTCCAAGAGGTGAGTAGCCCATGTAAGAGTCCAGAAGTGACAGAGAGTGCTGCTGCTGCTACTGCTAAGTCGCTTCAGTCGTGTCCAACTCTGTGCGACCCCACAGACGGCAGCCCACCAGGCTCCCCCGTCCCTGGGATTCTCCAGGCAAGAACACTGGAGTGGGTTGCCATTTCCTTCTCCAATGCATGAAAGTGAAAAGTGAAAGTGAAGATGCTCAGTCGTGTTTGACTCCCAGCAACCCCATGGACTGCAGCCCACCAGGCTCCTCCGTCCATGGGATTTTCCAGGCAAGAGTACTGGAGTGGGGTGCCATTGCTTTCTCTGGACAGAGAGTGCTACAAGTATTGAACACTACAGGTTGTTCTGATTGAAAGGAAGGTAGAATTTGAGAGATGAGGATAAGATCAGAAAGGCCGTGGTAAATCTCACTGGGAGCTTAGACTTTTCTACAGATAGCAATGGGCCATCATGAAAGGATAAGAAAGTGAAGGGACATGATCAGAGTCCATTCTAGAAGCAGTCTGTAGTTTCAGAATAAAGGATATATTAAAAGGGGATAGGAAGGCCAATCAGGAGATTAACAGAGATCGCTCCTGTCCTGTGTTCACTGCTTCTCAAGGCGAAGGACATTTCTATGGACAGAATGTCTGTGTCCCCCACCCCCCAAATTCATATGTTGAAACCTAGTCCCCCATGTGATTCTGCTTGAATTTGGTGGCTTTGGGAAGTGATAAGGTCATGAGATTGGAGTCTTCTTCATGAATGGGATTAGTGCCCTTAAAAAACAGGTCCCAGGGAGATCCTTTGTCCCTCCTGCCTATGAGAACACAGTGAGAAGACTCTCTGAACCAGGAAGCTGACTCTTACCAGATAAGAAACTGAATGTGCTGGTGCCTTGCTGTTGGACTTCCCCTCTTTCAGAACTGTGAGAAATAAATGTCTGCTGTATAAAGCCACCCGTCTCTGGCACTTTGTTACAGCAGCCGTAAGGGACCAAGACAAACATCATCTTATTCACCAGAACCTGTGGAACATACACCCAAGTTCTGTAACACAGCAGCGTGACAGGTTGTGTCCTACACCCAGTGCAGCTAAGACCTGTCTGAAAACTGCTTCCTGGTCAGCAGGGCAGGGGCAGGCTCATGATACTCTAGAGGGAAAAGGTCATCCTTATGGTCATAAGTTAGTAATCCTCAAAGAGGTGATTTGAAAAGGGTATTGAGAGGTTACGTTATGAAAGGATTACAGTCTGTATCCAGTAAATACTGAAGTGATGTTTTGTTGATTTAATTTGCTTTATTGAACTGCTGAAAAGCAGCACTATCTTATTACGGAAGGGCTAACTGTTCTCATTAATCTCTAGTGCCCAGAGCAATGTCTATGATTGGTGCTCAAGCAATATTTATTTTTGTATGTGCCAGGCACTGTTGTAAGGACAAAGTCTTGCTGCTGCTGCTACTGCTGCTAAGTCGCTTCAGTCGTGTCTGACTTTGTGCGACCCCATAGACGGCAGCCCATGAGGCTCCCCCGTCCCTGGGATTCTCCAGGCAAGAACACTGGAGTGGGTTGCCATTTCCTTCTCCAATGCACGAAAGCAAAAAGAGAAAGTGAAGTCTCTCAGTCGTGTCCGACTCCTAGCGACCCCACGGACTGCAGCCTACCAAGCTCCTCCGTCCATGGGATTTTCCAGGCAAGAGTACTGGAGTGGGGTGCCATTGCCTTCTTACAACAGCCCTATTCAGACAGCTCAGCTATCCTAATTTTAAGGGTGAGAAAACAGGCTAAGAAATCTTAAGCGTCACACTGAGCTCTAACTACAGAGGCTATTATATCATTCTGTTAGATTGTATTTGTGGGACCTCTGAGTTATCCAATGATAATATCCAGCAGATAATTGAAAGTAAATGACTGAAGTTCAAGAGAAAAATCTAGCATACAAATGAACATTCCACAATAATTTGCATTTAAGTTGCAATTGAAGATAAAGGATTGGAATGACATAACTAGGTGGTAACTTTCAAACTTTTTGATGACAGTTAAAAATTGAATTTTCTGGGCAAGAATACATGGCTATGCAAGAGTGCATAGCCATTGCCTACCCCGGGGGATCTTCCCAACCCAAGGATCATAACCCAGGTCTCCTGCATTGCAGGCCCATTCTTTACTGTCTGAGCCACCAGGGTATCCCCAACTACACACACACACTCTCACAGATGCATGTTTGTCTCCTGTAATAACACCTATCCTTATTCAGTGTGATACATTTCCTTATTTTTTATTTTCTTCAGAGCAATTTGACTTCATTTATTTTTATTTTTTTATTTTTTTTACTTTATTTTACTTTATAGTACTCTATTGGTTTTGGCATACATTGACATGAATCTGCCACGGGTGTACACTAACTCCCAAACTTTGCTTCTTGCAATCCACTGAACTGATTACATAGTCTAATAGTGCATTGTGCGCTACAGTTTGAAAGCAACTGCCTATAGTAATTTACAGCAAGGAAGTCACCAACTGATGACCAACTGATCGCATCTGCCAAGGAAATATGTTCTGTTTGGCTGGCTGTTTCTGGTGGGCAGATGTGTTAGTCTTGAGCAGAATTTTACTTTATTGTATTAATTTTAAAAAATTATTTGTAAATTTTATATTGGAATATAGTTGATTGGCAATGTACAATGTAATGTTGATTTCCAGATGTACAGCAAAGTGATTCAATTATACACATACGTATCTATTCTTTTTTAAATATTGGAGGTTTCATATAAAAATCTGGCTTTTGGATTCTTTTGAGAAATGAAAATATTTGCTAATAGTTGTTTTACCTATTGGCAGACATTGACCGAAGCCAAAAAGTAGCTGCTTCCTGGTTCCTTGTAGGCTTAGTGATTCTACTGACTCATTACCTCCCTGACGCTGAATTTCAGCTGCCATTTAAGATCATGCTTGTGATTTGTTTTTCTTATAAGAGAAAAGGTAGTTCTTGACTGTATCAAAAAGTAAGAGAGCATTATTTGTCTCAAACATGGCCTGTTGCATTTATTTAGGTTCAGAGTCATGCACTCACTGGGGTTTGTGATCCTTAGTCCTATAGAGTGTCCAAGACATTGCACCAAGGATGGAAGCCTTGACAAGATCCACAAAAAAAGAAAGCAGACAAAGAGCCTTAGACACTGAAAAGGAATAACCAGAGGATTTGGAGCAAATCCATAAGGACAGGATGTGAAGAATATTGGAGGTCAAGAGCATCCGCTTTAGGCTGTAAGGTCTTTATGATGATAATGCCACACTCAGTGGCTTTTGGGATCTTAGTTCCCCAGCCAGGCATTGAACCCAGGCTCTTGGTGGTGAAAGCATGGAGTTCTAACCTCTATACCACCAGGGAATTCCCTGTACAGTCTTTTTTAAGTCAAAGATATCTGTGGATTTAATTGGCAAAAACTGCCAAAGAAGATTCTGCCCTCTTTATGTGATTTATCTCAGTATCTGATCCTCAGTGTCAGGAAGAAATGCAGAGGATTTCACAGAGAGGACCTGTCACAACTTGCCAGGATTTAGAGGATGAGGATACTGAATGCACCAGCCAGGGATTATTGTGACGGTGATGTTTTTTGAATTCAATAAAACTGAGTTTTCCACACACGTCTTGCTATTTAGAATAAGATTCGTGAGAAAGAGGCAGTAACGAGAGCCCCTTGTCTCTGTGGACTGGAAGTGAGCACGCTAGCACAACTCTTACCATCCATTGGAGAGTCTCACATCATCTCCCGCTGATGGGGTCAAGGGCCTGGGACGATTATAAGGTCGGAAGCGTGGCAAGCTCTGAGTTCATCCTAGTGGCTGCTCACCACCATGGCCCATCATTGGGATGAACATGTAAGATGAGCTGAAGTCCTAGGAATGGGGGGTTGAGATGGTTTTAGGTCGCATGAAGAAGTCATTTACAATCAGCATTAACTGTGGGTGGTAGTGGTTTAATCGGTAAACCACTGTTGTGACCCCATGAACCGTAGCCCGCCAGGCTCCTCTGTCCATGGGATTTCCCAAGCAAAAGTATTGGAGTGGGTTGCCATTTCCTTCTCCAGGGGATCTTCCTGACCCAGGGATTGAATTCAGATCTCCTGCATTGAAGATAGATTCTTTACCAACTGAACCACCAGGGAAGACTGACCTGAGGGTATTTCCTATAGTTCTTGGAATAACAGATCGTTGAAAAAAATTAGAGGTTTTAAATTTCAGCTGTATCATAAAACAATCAGAAATCCTTTGGAAATTAACAACTGGGTTTTGCATTAGACAATGTGAAGAAGGGAAGCAAATAAGTTCTGCTGTCATTTTCGCAAGAAGTACTACACTCTTACCCCCTAAACAAAAATAATTGTAAAAAGGATTTCTACCTTACCATTATCTTTTGTTTAATAGTAAGGAAGAAAGAGAAAGGAAAAGATAGAGGCTTCCTGCCTAAATGTCATTCTTGGCAGCAAAAGAGTGTTTGCTTTTCTTTTGTTCTTTGGAATCCCAGGGGAGCAACGCAGGCTGGGGCTTCTCTTTGCCTCTGCATCTGCCTGGAAACAGCACACAAAGGCAAGGCTTTCCATGCAGGGCAGAGACATTTGTGTTTTCTTTTTTTCGATTCCCTGTTGAGCTGAGCCTTTTAAAAATCTGTCCACTCTGCTTCTTTTGTGTTGTAAGCACTGCAACTTGTGTTTGTTCTTTATGTATCACATTTTCCATGTTTTACCATGTTAGCAAGTTAAAATGAATGCATATTTTAGAGTGTCTACAAGTGGCAAATCTATATGCCTTTGATTACGAATAGAGGCAGAACTGCTAAGATACCATAAGGGTAAACTTGCCTAGAATTAATATACCTAAAATGCTCCAGGTGTTATATAGCCAGCCATAGCATGAACTAATCAAAATTTGAAGACCTAAGCTTTTACAATGAAAAAAATTATGCGAATGGTTATTAGATGTTATAAAGAGAATGTCACTCCCTGCAGAGATATTGTCAAATATAAGACAAAATGACCAATATAATTATAAGGCAAAAATGACTTATTAGTACTTATTAGTCTAAGGAAGGTCAGTTTCTTACCCTAAACTCTTTAATCAAATAAATCCCTTCTCCCTTCGGGAGGGACACCATGGGTTTAGCTGGCTTAGCTGAAACCCCTTCATACGAAGCATGAGGTCAAGAGAGAAGGAAGGGGCCCTTGTCAAGATCTCTAAGATCTGGTAGCATCTAAGTGAGATGTCTGTGCTCAGCCAGGTGGCAGGAGAAAAAAGAACGAGAGAATCAGGGGCCAGGCATGTTTTGCTAAGTGGTGTCTGACACTTTTTTGCCTCCGTCGACTGCAACCAGCCAGGCTGCTCTGCCCACGGGATTTCCCAGGCAAGAATATTGGAGTGGGTTGCCATTTCCTCCTCCAGGGGATCTTCCCGACCCAGGGAGGCGCCCATGTCTCCTTCATTGGCAGGTGGATTCTTTATCACTGAACCACCTTGGAAGCAGTTACAGGACATAAAAGAGGTAAATGAAAGGTAATTCCTGTGATTAGGGTAGAAATGGTCACCAATGAAAACAGAGTCCTGCTACTTATATAGCAATAATATTGATACTTTTCATGTATTGTGCATATCTTTTATTCTTTGAGGTATACTCATATATTGTCCTATGTGATCCTCAGAAAAACTTGGTGAGGCCATAATAGAAGGTTATTATAATTTTATTGATATTTTCATTCTTTCAAATCCTGGAAGATGAGGCTGAGAAAGTGCTGCACTCAATATGCCAGCACATTTGGAAAACTCAGCAGTGGCCACAGGACTGGAAAAGGTCAGTTTTCACTCCAATCCCAAAGAAAGGCAATGCCAAATAATGCTTAAACTACCGCACAATTGCACTCATCTCACACACTAGTAAAGTAATGCTCAAAATTCTCCAATCCAGGCTTCAGCAATACATGAACCATGAACTTCCAGATGTTCAAGCTGGTTTTAGAAAAGGCAGAGGAACCATCTACTGGATCATGGAAAAAGCAAGAGACTTCTAGAAAACATCTATTTCTGCTTTATTGACTATGCTGAAGCCTTTGACTGTGTGGATCACAATAAACTGTGGAAAATTCTGAAAGAGATGGGAATACCAGACCACCTGACCTGCCTCTTGAGAAATCTATATGCAGGTCAGGAAGCAACAGTTAGAACTGGACATGGAACAACAGACTGGTTCCAAATAGGAAAAGGAGTACGTCAAAGCTGTATACTGTCACTCTGCTTATTTAACTTATACACAGGGTACATCATGAGAAACGCTGGGCTGGATGAAGCACAAGCTGGAATCAAGATTGCTGGGAGAAATATCAATAACCTCAGATATGCAGATGACACCACCCTTATGGCAGAAAGTGAAGAGGAACTAAAGAGCCTCTTGATGAAAGTGAAAGAGGAGAGTGGAAAAAGTTGGCTTAACGCTCAACATTCAGAAAACGAAGATCATGGCATCCGGTTCCATCACTTCATGGGAAGTAGGTGGGGAAACAGTGGAAACAGTGTCAGACTTCATTTTTGGGGCTCTAAAATCACTGCAGGTGGTGTTTGCAGCCATGAAATTAAAAGACGCTTACTTCTTGGAAGGAAAGCTATGACCAACCTAGATAGCATATTGAGAAGCAGAGACATTACTTTGCCAACAAACGTCCATCTAGTCAAGGCTATGGTTTTTCCAGTGGTCATGTATGGATGTGAGAGTTGGACTGTGAAGAAAGCTGAGTGCTGAAGAATTGATGCTTTTGAACTGTGGTGTTGGAGAAGACTCTTGAGAGTCCCTTGGACTGCAAGGAGATACAACCAGTCCATTCTAAAGGAGATCAGTCCTGGGTGTTCTTTGGAAGGAGTGATGCTAAAGCTGAAACTCCAGTACTTTGGCCACCTCATGAGAAGAGTTGACTCATTGGAAAAGACTCTGATGCTGGGAGGGATTGGGGGCAGGTGGAGAAGGGGACGACAGAAGATGAGATGGCTGGATGGCATCATCGACTTGATGGACATGAGTCTGAGTGAACTCCGGGAGTTGGTGATGAACAGGGAGGCCTGGTGTGCTGCGATTCATGGGGTCGCAGAGTCAGCCACGACTGAAGAACTGAAGTGAACTGAACTGAAAACTTTCAGAACAATGTGGAATAAAACAAAATGACAAAAGAGTTGGAAAACCTTGCATCATACTCTATCTCAAAGGGAAATTTCTAAAGTAATCACCATTAGGTAGATTTTGCTGTAAAGTGTGTGCTCGTGTGTCTGTGTAATTTATTTCAGTTTAAGAAATAAACTGTAGTCCTAGTTTTCTAAGAGTTTTATAATAAATGGGTTTTGAATTTTTTTAATGCTTTTTTGCAGCTATTGAGTTGAATTGCTTTATTTTTCTTATTCTGTTCATTGGGCATTATATTGATTGACTTAAAAATTTTTTTCCAACATTTTAAACACAGAGAGAAGTTGGAAACTGTTACCATGAGTGACCAGTAACATTTCACTAACTTGCTTTATTAGATTCATCCATTATCTATCCATCAGCCCATCTTATTTATTTATGAATTTCAAAGTAACTTTCAGATTCATAGACTTCTTTCTAAAGACTTTAGTTTACATTTCAACAATTAGAATTTAAAGCTTTTTGTTTTTTTACGGTTTTCTTTGGTTCAACATATAATAAAATGCACAAATATTAACTATAAACTTTAATGAGCTTTGAAAAATGTATTCATCTCTATAACCCAAAGTCTTATCAAGATATAAAATGTTAACATAACCTCAAAAAGTTGCCTTATGTCCCTGAAACAGCAATCTCTGACTTTATACTTCCAGAGGGAACTCTGTTCTGATTTTTTTTCTACAGTAGATTAATTTTAAATCTTCTAGAATTTCATATAAATGAAAGTCATATAGTATGTACTCTCTTGCCTAAGGCTTTTTCTTCCAACATAACTTAAAATTTATACACACTATTGCTTGTATCAGTAGTTTTTATTGCTGAATAATACCCCATGAATATATTATGTTTATCCTCTCTCTTTTTGATGGTCACCTGAGCTGTTTCCAGTTTTGAGATATTATAAATGCTGTTATAAATATTCTTTTGTGTCTTTATGTAGATGGTACTTTTCATTTCTTTGGGGTAAATACTTAGGAATGGTATTGCTAGGTCGTAGCATAGGTATGTGTATTTTATAAGAACTGTTAGATAATTTTTAATGGTTACACCATTTACATCCCCACTAACCTTATAGTTGTTTCACATCTTCGTTGACATTTGCTGTTCCCAGTTTTTAAAAAATTTTGCCATTCTGATGGCCACATAATGAAACCTAATTGTGGGTTTAATTTGCATTTCTCTATTGAATAATTAAGTTAAAAGCTTTTCCATACATTTCTTGACTACTTGTCTTGTTTTATGAATTGTCTGTCCAAATCCTTTGACTACTTTTCTAATGGGTATGTATGCCTTCTTGTTACTGAGACCACCTTTTGTGTATTCCAGATACTAGTTTAGCATATGTTATTCCCCAGTCCACAGGTCACCTCTTCATTTCTTAGTAATGTCTGCTGATAAGCAGAAGTGTTGGATACAATATAATTTACCAGTTTTATTTAGTTAAT
The DNA here is from genome assembly GCA_006410675.1 of Oreotragus oreotragus. NCBI lineage: Eukaryota > Metazoa > Chordata > Mammalia > Artiodactyla > Bovidae > Oreotragus > Oreotragus oreotragus. The sequence goes on along the minus strand of SJYX01024467.1, from coordinate 122,774 downwards.
ATTGCATTCTGTGGTTTACTTATTCTCCCATTTTCTTTTCTTCTAAAAGCCTTATGATTTTAGGTTTTACCTTTAGGTTTATGATATGCCTCAAATTAATATTTGTGTATGGCATGAAATAGGGAATAATGCTCAGTATTTTCTATACAGATTTTTGGTTCTAGCACTGTTTGGTGAAAAATGTTTCATCACCCAGTGAGTTTCTTTACCGTTTAGTGTAGTTATTGACATAGTTGGATTTAGCTCTACCATTTTATTCTCTGTTTTCTGTATGTTGCCTCTGTTCTCTTTTCCTGCTTTCCTTGAGCTTATTTGAATAACTTTTAGATTTCTGTTGGAATTCACTTTATTGACTTCTGGGGTATACTGCTACTGCTACTGCTAAGTCACTTCAGTCGTGTCCGACTCTGTGCAACCCCATAGATGGCAGCTCACCAGGCTCCCCGGTCCCTGGGATTCTCCAGGCAAGAACACTGGAGTGGGTTGCCATTTCCTTCTCCAACGCATGAAAGTGAAAGGTGAAAGTGAAGTCACACAGTCGTGTCCGACTCTTAATGACCCCATGGACTGTAGCCTTCCAGGCTCCTCTGTCCATGGGATTTTCCAGGCAAGAGTACTGGAGCGGGGTGCCACTGCCTTCTCCATTCTGGGGTATACTTCTTTGCATTTATTTTATAGGTTGCTGTAGGAATTAAAATATATATCCTTGGGACTTCCCTGGTGATCCAGTGGTTAAGAATCTGCCTTGCAATTCTGCAGGAGTACAGGTTCGATCTCTGGTCAGGGAACTCAAATCCCATATGCCATGGGGCAACAAAGATCCTGTATGCTACAGCTAGGACGCATGCAGCCTGTATATATACATGCACACACTCACACATCCTTAACTTTTCACAGCATACATATAAAGTAAACATTCTACCACTTCACATTACATAGCAGTTTCATAATAGGGTATATTTCCATTTATCTCCACTTCACTCAATCCTTCATGCTATAGTTTTCATTTGTACTACATGTATTGTTTTATCTTAACCTCATAAGACAATGCTTAGATATGTATATTAAAGAAGTTAAAAGAAAAAATGTTTTGTATTTACTACATACTTACTTAATGGCTGATCAGTTACTACATTTTTTTCAAGTCTTCCTTTGTAAATGTATTTTATAACATTACTTTTCTCTTTATTCTATTGTTCTACTTGTCCCTACAGTATCTTATGAATAACCGATGCCTCCTAACTAATCTTAACCTTTTCTCCAGACTATGTTCTCAAATCTTCTTTTCCAAATATTGTAACGAGAAATGGGGTGGCAATGAGGAATCCTTTGCTTTTCTTTGAGGTAGAGAATTATCGTCAACATGTAAAACCTAACTCAGTGAACTGCCTTCAAGTAGAGCCTCTCTTAGACAATTTTATATTCTATGCATTGCCTTGCACAAAGCCTTGCACAAAGAAAACTCTCAATGAATATTTATTAGATTGTTGGATGAACAAAGAAACTCCTTTTTTTCCCTTACCTACAATGAAGGAGAACCTGTGTTATGGAAACAAAGTCATCACTGTGAAAACTTATAAGGACAACTGACAAGAAATACAGTTATATTATTGCTTCATAGTGAAAATAAACAAGTAACGGACAATCAAATCTATTTCACTTTGTACATAAGATTAAAAAACTGACTATAGCCAATCAGGAGAATCCTATTGGAAAGGGGATGAAAAGTTAGAAATCTTCCAGAAATCTGCCTATTGTATATCATATCTTATGTCATACCCTGTCACGTCATATTAATCCATCACAAGGCAGTTTAATTTCAGGATGAAGAAAGCCAGAAGTTGATTTTTTAAGGACATTAAATTATCACCTAGCCTTACTGTCACAAACATAGGGTCAGCTTATGGATAAAATAGTACCTGTTTTATTTTCTATAAGATGCAGACTGAAATGCCAGTCTTTTTTTTTTTTCTTCTTGTTACTGAGACCACCTTTTGTGTATTCCAGATACTAGTTTAGCATATGTTATTCCCCAGTCCACAGGTCACCTCTTCATTTCTTAGTAATGTCTGCTGATAAGCAGAAGTGTTGGATACAATATAATTTACCAGTTTTATTTAGTTAATATTGCATTCTGTGGTTTACTTATTCTCCCATTTTCTTTTCTTCTAAAAGCCTTATGATTTTAGGTTTTACCTTTAGGTTTATGATATGCCTCAAATTAATATTTGTGTTTGGCATGAAATAGGGAATAATGCTCAGTATTTTCTATACAGATTTTTGGTTCTAGCACTGTTTGGTGAAAAATGTTTCATCACCCAGTGAGTTTATTTACTGTTTAGTGTAGTTATTGACATAGTTGGATTTAGCTCTACCATTTTATTCTCTGTTTTCTGTATGTTGCCTCTGTTCTCTTTTCCTGCTTTCCTTGAGCTTATTTGAATAACTTTTAGATTTCTGTTGGAATTCACTTTATTGACTTCTGGGGTATACTGCTACTGCTACTGCTAAGTCGCTTCAGTCGTGTCCGACTCTGTGCAACCCCATAGATGGCAGCTCACCAGGCTCCCCGGTCCCTGGGATTCTCCAGGCAAGAACACTGGAGTGGGTTGCCATTTCCTTCTCCAACGCATGAAAGTGAAAGGTGAAAGTGAAGTCACACAGTCGTGTCCGACTCTTAATGACCCCATGGACTGTAGCCTTCCAGGCTCCTCTGTCCATGGGATTTTCCAGGCAAGAGTACTGGAGCGGGGTGCCACTGCCTTCTCCATTCTGGGGTATACTTCTTTGCATTTATTTTATAGGTTGCTGTAGGAATTAAAATATATATCCTTGGGACTTCCCTGGTGATCCAATGGTTAAGAATCTGCCTTGCAATTCTGCAGGAGTACAGGTTCGATCTCTGGTCAGGGAACTCAAATCCCATATGCCATGGGGCAACAAAGATCCTGTATGCTACAGCTAGGACGCATGCAGCCTGTATATATACATGCACACACTCACACATCCTTAACTTTTCACAGCATACATATAAAGTAAACATTCTACCACTTCACATTACATAGCAGTTTCATAATAGGGTATATTTCCATTTATCTCCACTTCACTCAATCCTTCATGCTATAGTTTTCATTTGTACTACATGTATTGTTTTATCTTAACCTCATAAGACAATGCTTAGATATGTATATTAAAGAAGTTAAAAGAAAAAATGTTTTGTATTTACTACATACTTACTTAATGGCTGATCAGTTACTACATTTTTTTCAAGTCTTCCTTTGTAAATGTATTTTATAACATTACTTTTCTCTTTATTCTATTGTTCTACTTGTCCCTACAGTATCTTATGAATAACCGATGCCTCCTAACTAATCTTAACCTTTTCTCCAGACTATGTTCTCAAATCTTCTTTTCCAAATATTGTAACGAGAAATGGGGTGGCAATGAGGAATCCTTTGCTTTTCTTTGAGGTAGAGAATTATCGTCAACATGTAAAACCTAACTCAGTGAACTGCCTTCAAGTAGAGCCTCTCTTAGACAATTTTATATTCTATGCATTGCCTTGCACAAAGCCTTGCACAAAGAAAACTCTCAATGAATATTTATTAGATTGTTGGATGAACAAAGAAACTCCTTTTTTTCCCTTACCTACAATGAAGGAGAACCTGTGTTATGGAAACAAAGTCATCACTGTGAAAACTTATAAGGACAACTGACAAGAAATACAGTTATATTATTGCTTCATAGTGAAAATAAACAAGTAACGGACAATCAAATCTATTTCACTTTGTACATAAGATTAAAAAACTGACTATAGCCAATCAGGAGAATCCTATTGGAAAGGGGATGAAAAGTTAGAAATCTTCCAGAAATCTGCCTATTGTATATCATATCTTATGTCATACCCTGTCACGTCATATTAATCCATCACAAGGCAGTTTAATTTCAGGATGAAGAAAGCCAGAAGTTGATTTTTTAAGGACATTAAATTATCACCTAGCCTTACTGTCACAAACATAGGGTCAGCTTATGGATAAAATAGTACCTGTTTTATTTTCTATAAGATGCAGACTGAAATGCCAGTCTTTTTTTTTTTTTCTTTCCTTTTTAGTTTTTGTTTTCTCTTTTTGGAAGCAGGTACATTTTATGCTTGTTCAGCTCAATAAAATGCTGAACTTTTAAACTGAGAGGTGACTCCCTGAAATGATAAATAGGAGGGAGGCAGGACTCAGATGAACCCAGCAGCTGGATTTCTCAACTGTGACCTGCTAAGAAAGATGAGCTATGGGAAACTAAGGGAAAAAGGAGGACAGTTTAATTAAAACTGGCTCAGGATGGAAAGCTTAATGAATTGCAGTACAGGGGCAGAACAGATCTTGAGACCCTCAAATCCTAAGGGGGAAACCATCAGTAATAAAGATGCAATTATCTGAACAGATTGCTCACCAAGATTCAACTTGTTTTTGATAGTGCCACGTGTTATTTCCCAGGGCAAAATGATTTGGCAGAGAAATAACCTGGGCAGAGTGTGCTAAAAATAGCTGCTTTATAATTACATTGCTGCTTTCTGTAAATCTGATAATGAGGTAATATCTGATCTGCAAAAATTAATCATGCATTCAGAGAGTTCTATATTAAATGTCACATGAATGAGATTTCCAACTCAATAGATACAACCTAGTCACAAAAACCTCTGGGAAACTGAGTTCAAAAAACCAATTATGGATCAAAGAAACTGAATTTGCCTCCAAGTCTGCAGTGTCATCTCATTAGGTCGGAGATCTGAGAAAGCACAGTCCTGGGGTGCCCTGCAGCATCCTGTACGGATCTGAGGGATGCTTGGAGGCCAAGCGATCTTTTGGGAGTCTTGCAGGAGTTCAGTGTGTTAATGTTATTGTGCATTAAATGCTCCTGGTTTACTTTACTACTGCTTCTATAACAAATTGCCATAAACTATTATCACTACAAAAGTTTATTAGTTTACAGTTTTGGAGGTCAGATGTTTAAAATGGGTCCACAGAGTGGTATTACTTCTGGGAGAATCCGTTTTCTTGCCTTTTCCAGTCTTTGGGGGTCGTCTGCAAACCTTGACCTGTGGTCCCTTCCTCTGTCTGCAAAGCCAGGAGCGTAGTATCTTCTTTTGTAACCTCTGCTTCCATCCTCACATCTCTGACACGCCTGTCTCCCTTTTATAAAAACCCTTGTAACTACATTGGCCCCACCTAGATAATCGAGGCTCACCCTCGTAGCTCAAGATCCTTGACTTAATCATAACACAAGCTCTCTTTTATTAGGTGAGATATCATGTTCACAGATATCCAATTCACAGGTTCTGGAGACAGGACATGAACATCTTTGAGGGACCAATATTGAGCCTTCTATGCCTCCTGAAAGGGCAACATGATTTGCAGAAAAAATTGGCGACCTCTGGCTACCAAGGATAGACTCGTACTATTTTCTACTTCCTTGATGTTGTAATAGCTACATCCATTAGGTTGTGTCAGCTCTGAGTCAAAGAAAAATTCTGCAGAGAGCATCTATAAGGTAGGGGGTTTATCTGTCTCAGGAAGTTTATCCTCCTGGCAACAGGAGGTTCAGACACGGGCACTTCACGGTTTCTTGTCTTCTTCCTGTCTTTTGCTCTGTCATCCTTAGGGGTGACATGAGCCTCAGGTATCCTCCCCACTTTCCAGGCTGGGAGGAAGGCAGAAGGGGCGGCACTAATGGACTTCCACTCGTGTCCTGATCCCGGGAACTGACTAGCAAGGCCCCCTTCCCGGGAGGCTGGGAAGATGAATTTCCACCATTTGATCTCCGCATTGGAGGAAAGCAAGCATGAAGGGAGTTGAGTCAGCAACCTGAGTATTGTCTCTAATGACCAAGGGGAATTCCAAGCCTCTATGTTCCTCCACCCCCACACCTAACCAATCAGTGACTGGATAAAACCAGCTGTCTTGTGTTATTTCAAATATGTTCCCCTGCTCACCCAGTTTTCCACCAGAGTCCCCAGTAGGCAACTAAAAATAAACAGTGTGCTTACACATGCACCCAGACCAAATATTTTTCAATAAAGTTACTTAAATAGACCCAAACAATAGTTACGATTGTAGTTTTCTATGCAAATTAGCCAATTTAAAAAATGTGATGGAATCAATATGTTATCTCAACGCTTTGTAAGAAGAGCCTCTTGTATTTTTTTAAAAAAAGAGAGAGAGAGAGAAGAAGAAAAACCTCTGTAGGCTTTTCACCTCTGTAGCTCCTGCCACTTTTCACCTCTCCTTTCATCACAATGGTTGGAAATTCTGGGCAGCAGTTTTGTCCAACATGTCCATGGCTCCTGTCCACAGCTGGGTCAAAAAATCCCTTCTCCTCTCTGGAGACACCACTCTTTAGCCAGAGTTGATTCATTAAGAATGGATAGCTGATGAAAACTAGTCATTTTTTTGCCCTCAAATTTTTTTTTAATTTCTTTTTTTTAATTTAAATTTTATTTTATTTTACTTTACAATACTGTGTTGGTTTTGCCATACATTGACATGAATCTGCCACAGGTGTATACAAGCTCCCAGTCCTGAACCCCCCTCCCACCTCCCACCCCATATCATCTCTCTGGATCATCCCCGTGCACCAGCCCCAAGCATCCTGTATCCTGTATCAAACATAGACTGGCACTTCGTTTCTTACATGATAATATACATGTTTCAATGCCATTCTCCCAAATCATTCCACCCTCACCCTCTCCCTCAGAGTCCAAAAGTCCGTTCTACACATCTGTGTCTCTTTTGCTGTCTCGCATACAGGGTCATCATTACCATCTTTCTAAATTCCATATATATGTGTTAGTATACTGTATTGGTGTTTTTCTTTCTGGCTTACTTCACTCTGTATAATCAGCTCCAGTTTCATCCATCTCATTACAACTGATTCAAATATATTCTTTTTAATGGCTGAGTAATACTCCATTGTGTATATATACCACGGCTTTCTTATCCATTCATCTGCTGATGGACATCTAGGTTGTTTCCATGTCCTGGCTATTATAAACAGTGCTGCACTGAACATTGGGCCCCCGAATTTTAAAATTCGAAACGAGAGAGAGAGGGTCAGTCTCCCCATGGATGACTGAATTATGACCCATAAATCAGCTTTTGGTCTTCATGTTCTATTTGCTGATGGAGGAGCAAACACAGCCAGTCCTTGGAGGAAAACTGGAGCAGAAGAGCAGAGGGAGCACAAAGCTGATTCTAGATCACTTTCAGAGCCCAGCTACATTCTCGTGCTTTGTCTGGTTACTGGCCTTTGTTATTATGACAATATTAAGGTTAGCTCAAAGATGTGTTCTGCTATTTACAACCAGATGTAACTCCATCAAATGTAGAGTTATTACTGGTCGGTGAAAAATTATGTCTGTAAAAGGACTACTTATGTTACAACAAAAGAAATTACTTCAATTACTCGAAAGGCAGAATTATAACCACTGGACTGTAATTAATCAAATTGTGGTTTTATTCACTAAACTCCTAATACATCATCCAGTATAGCAAAATATGATAAAGTATTTGAAATGGCATTAGTAAAATTCAAAACATATGCATAAAATCTGAACAAGTACCATATACTAAAAAGGAAACTTGAAGTATTTCAAGAAATGAAGCAAGTGTTAATTTCATACTTTATTTCCCACTTCTGGGATAGACTTGAGGGAATTTCAGTATAATACAAAAAAGATTTATTATCCTGAAAAGGTTCGGCTTGGGATTTGCTAAATTTGGAAATTAAGAAAGTGCCATATGTCTATTTCTCACAGGAATCCAGCTCTTAATATTTTAGATGAAAATAACTTTATCAATCTTTTAATACTACCTTTAAGATGCTAAAATCCGTCAGTTAAGAAACCGATTACATTTCATTGAAAATATAGCTGTAATATAAGGCACTGAAATCTTGGTCTGCAATGGTGAGAGTGTACACTATATTACATATTACGTTGCTAATTCATAAAGTTTCTTCATAAAGCTGCAAGCAGAGATGTCTCAGACATCTTGTTAATGAGCCTTATTCTGCCTCCTCTGGGAATACAGATGGGGCTTTGCTTCCAGTCCTTCTGGAGGCGAATAAGGAAATGGGACGGACTATAAATCCAGATGAACGCTCATATGAAGAGAGTGTCATTTGTGCCATCTGTTCAGGCTGAGCTGGAGATGAAACATCAGGTATCATGGGCGCAGTCCCTAGAGGACTGTCACCAAATGACCTTCCTTCCAATGTGCCTGCAGCGTGTCCCAGGCTGTTTCCGTTCCTTTTCTGCTGTGTTCTGTCCTGTCACCTGGCTCAGTTTTCTCCATCACTGACAGCTGATCAGCCCTTTGCCCGAGATGTGCCTCTCTGACACAGAGCTTTCTGAGCACATTTTCAGAATTTTGTCTTCTCAGGTGCCGGTTTGCCCTCCCCTATCTGCTAACTGTAAATATTTTGAAGACACGTATCTTCAGCCGCTTCTTCCTTAGTTCCTATGTTTTCTCCCTCTCTTCATGTCCACTGACATCTTTGTGCAAATTCCCAAATCCCCTCTTGAATTTTGTTTCTATTCCTCTACAGGCCAACTGGACAGTTGCAACTGGATTGGTCTTTCAAATTTAATAAATTGCAAACCTCACACATATTTGAACCCTCAAATATTTATCCTGATATTGCAAGTGCTATTAATGGCACTACTGTATTCAGTCTCCTGGGTTTTAAAAATGGAAGTGGCTTTTTATTTTGCCTTCTCTTTCCCTTACTGGTTTTAAAAACTGACAAGGTCTGCCTAGTCTTTTTTGGCAATTCAGTCCCCATTTGTTCCATCTTTTAATCCAGGTTTTACCACCATAATTTTGGCTGCCATGAGAAGGCAATGGCACCCCACCCCAGTACTCTTGCCTGGAAAATCCCAAGGACAGAGGAGCCTGGTGGGCTGCAGTCCATGGGATGGCGAAGAGTCGGACACAACTGAGCGACTTCACTTTCACTTTTCACTTTCCTGCATTGGAGAAGGAAATGGCAGCCCACTCCAGTGTTCTTGCCTGGAGAATCCCAGGGATGGGGGAGCCTGGTGGGCTGCCGTCTATGGGNCTCCCCACTCCCCATCTAAGACCAAGGTAAACAGCTCCAATGTCTCAGGGCTTTCCTCTAGCTTCCTCACTCCTTCCTTCTCTTCTCCCTTCCTCCCTCCTTTCCTTCTTTCCATCCTTCCTCTTTTTCTTCCTTACCTTCTTCTACCAATATTTATTGAAGAGGTGAAGTAAGAACTATGTTTGCAGATATTCTGTTTGCAGATTAACCAGATGAAAATCTTATCCTCAAGAAAGTCAAGATCTAATGCAGAAAATGATGTAAAAACAAGTAATATAGTGTGCTCTAGTCTATGTTAGAAGGAGAGTCTGCGGGAGCATGGAGGAAATCACGTAACCTAATCTGGAAGTAATCTGGAAGACTTCCTGTAGGAGGTGACGTCTAAGCTGAAACCTGGGCAGTGGTTAAGACTTCTAGAGGAGACGCTTGGAGAAGTCATTCTGGACAGAGAGAACCAAGTGTGCAAAGGCACAGGGGCACAAAAACAAGGAATCTGGGGCAAGTGTGAAAGGTAAGCTGGAGTCCAACATACATCCAGGACAGAGACTGAGGGGTATGTGTGCCAGGCTAGGGAGCTGTAGGTTACTGGGTGGCACCAGGAGCCACTGGGGCCTCAAGCAGAGTAAGCGATGTGAGCTCTCTTTACGAAAGATGGGCCTGGCTGCACACCTCAGTGACCCAGGTGTGACTTGCTGGTGGCCTACACTGGGGCAAGGGGGTGTGGATGGAGAGAAGAGGATGGAATATGGCCAGTGGAATGGGCAGGATAAGATCGTGGGCTGGGGGGAGAGGGAGGGCAGGGGAGGAACTCTGGAACCTGCTGGGCTTTCTGGCTTTGATGACGCAGAAGAGATGGCAGAGCCAGACGCTGGGGTCAGCTGTAGGGGCAGGAGCGGACTCTTTCCTTTTGACCCCACTCAAGCCCCGTTTCACAGTCTTTTGGGGCCAGGGTGAACTGGGTGTCCCAGCAGGGCCATATCTCTATGTCTGATTCATCTTTGGAGAGCTGGTTGTAGTACCAATCGCATCTGCATGGGACTCCTTGGTCCTCAGGGGCTGCACACCTCAGACGGCTGCACCTCTCTAGAAGCTACGCCCCTTTGTGTGCTAGGCTGCTGCTGGCCGTTAGGGTTGAACGTCCTACCTCTCCAGCCAGACCCTGACCCTGCAGGGCAGAGGGCTGCCCAGGGATTTTGGAGTCAGATAGGCTGGGGCAATCATCATCCTTCACCTAGCCCGGGGCAATCCAGGAAGACTTCCTGCAGAAGGAAGCTGAGACCCAGCTGAGACCTTCTCAGCCAGAAAGGAAGGAGTCACAACAGAAGCTTTGGTGGAGTAAATCTGTTTCCATTGTGTGGAAGGGGAGAGAATGTTGGATGCATGTTCTACTTGTGAGCATTTGGTGAGGGAATCTGAGAAAGCTAGGAGGCCAGGGGCCGTGTCTAGCAGAGCTGTTCTCTGTTCTAAGGGAGCCACCAGCAAAACCCGGTCCACAGGCGCTCAGAGACCAAGAGACCCGCTGCTGGGGCAGTCAAGGAAGGCTTCCTGTAAGAAGAAAGGCCAGGCAGAATGGGAAAGACAGCCGAGGTGGTAGTGAATAGCAGGAAGAAGGGCCCAAACCTTCCAAGGACTGGGTGAGCTATGGGCCTGGGAAGAGCTGTTGTGGGGGCCTGGAGAGGGGTCTGTTTGCCCTGGGACTCAGGATCAGCCCCTCCCCATCCCCTGCTTTGTATTTCAGCTCTGTGGTTTCCTAATTTATTGGGCTTGAAATTTGTGTCAAACTTTTTTTTTTCCATGTGTAATTGAAACCTAACCTCTAAATGCGTGTACATTCCTGAGGGAAATTAAAGGTGGTTTCAAGCAGGAAGATCACAGATCTCAGAAAAGGAGCCTGGGGGTGGGAGGGAGCAGGAAGAGGCGGGGGAGCACTTTTTTTGCCAGAACACCCGGCTGCTGGAGCCCCATTGGGTTAGATTTGCTGACCTGATTGCACTTTCTGGAAGGAGAGCCTGGGAGAGTCTGGGGTATATCTGTACTCCAGGGTAAGGAGGTCTGCCAGCCACAGGACCCCTCACCCTGCAGAGAGCCGAGGCAGAGTCAGGGAGTGAGACATCACCCAGCTCAGCTCACCTCCTCGGAAAGTTCCCCAGCCCCATTCTGAAGGGTAGATGACAGAGGAGTCTCAGGGAAAAGCATCCCTAGTCCACTCACTCTGGAGCTGTGTGACCTCAGACAAGTGGCTCAGCCTCTCTGAACCTCTCTACACCTCAGTTTCCTCATCTGCACAGAAGGAATGGAAATAATACCTGAGAGTTGCAGCAAGATTCGTTTCAGTGAGACAGTGCCCATGATACCCTCAGGTCTGGATTCTGGTGGAATCTAAGTTGTCGCCTCAGCAGTTGAGGGAAATGGCCTTTGGTTAAACATAGGGACTCAAGCAAGACACACATTTTCCTTAGGGAGTGAGAGTGGGTTTCATAGGTGCCTTTGACACAAAAGCAAGCTTTTCTTCACTTTCCTGCCCATCCAAAGATATTTTTAAAAGCTGCAACCTCTTCTGTGCTAACCACACTCCATGCATTTGAGCGTTTAATACTCACAACAGAAATTAAGAAGGGATTATTGGTGCTCCCATTTTGCAGATGGGAAAACCAGATCAGAAAAGCAGTGTGATAGACTGAAGGGCAGGTATAGGAGAGCCTCAGTGAGTCCTCCCAGCCCCCTGCACCACCTGTCTTACATTCTTCCTGGTCGCTGAGATGGACACACACATTCCTGGTCTCCCCAGTTCTGCACGGCTCTGTATCACCAACAGTGAGCTCGGCACCATGGAGAGGGATGCTTGGGCGACTTTCCTCGTGGTCCAGTGGTTAAGACTCCAGGCTTCCGCTGCAGCGGGGCACAGGTTCAATCCCTGGTCGGGGAACTAAAATCCCACATGCCACACAGCGCAACCAAAACAACAGCAACAAGAATAAAAATAAACAGTTCCTCGTGGGGATTCACTGGTAGTTCAGTGGCTGGGACTTCAATTGCAGGAGGCACGAGTTCAATCCCTGATCGGGGATTCCGCAAGCTGCTCAGTGTCACACACACACACACAAATGAACAAAAAGGAATGCCCTGGACCAAACTCACAATGAAAGAGGTGCCATTGACCCTCTCACCTGGATGTCTCTCAGGTAGCCTTGGATAGCAAGCTGCTTCTCCTGCCACTGGACCTGGGACCCTCCGTAGGAACCACCTAAAGAGCAGGTGGTATCGCACTCCAGACCCTCGGGCCTCAGAACCAAAGGGCAATCTGTGGTTTAGGCATTTGTTCTGTGTCTCTAAGGCAGAAGTCTGGAAGGTGCAGAAAGAAAATTCCAGTTTGTCACGACGGAGGCTTGGCAGGACTTGGAGACAGGGACACAAGTTCAGTCTCCTCAGGAGGAAGTGAGCTCTCTGCTCCTGGAGGTGTCAAGCAGAGAGACTAGACGTCCCTTGGCAAGAACATCACACATCACAGAGGGGACTTGGATTTCCACTGGGAGGTCTGGGTGAATGCCCCCTGCAGAAACCCTGTCCCACCTGGGGTGGCATCAAAGGTGTTCCGACACTTGCCCCTAGGCTGAACCCCCATGAACAGTCCTCTTGAGCCTTTTTCTATTTGTCACTGGTTATTTCTGATGGCCTGGTCCCATCAGCAGGATGTCCTGCCTCTCCACCTCCGTGCTTCTGCTCTATCGGAAAGCATCACGCATCACAGGCAGGACAACCAGAGGTGGGATCTGGAAGCAGAACCCAGGAGTCTTCTCTGTTAAACTTGGGATATTCTGCTTAATCCCACTGGAGTGGCAATGCCCCCGCCTCACCTAAGGGTAGGGGCTTCTTCAGCTCCCATCTGGGCCCTCAATCTGTCACTACTCAGCCCTGACTTCCCAGGACCTCTGCCACTTTTCTCTGGTGCTGCTGACAATGCCCAGGACAGAGTTAGGATTCCAATTGGCCCTGGATCACACTCCGCCACAATCCTGGGGGAGCTGTCTCCACACCATCGTGACGAGGCACTGGGTGATGGGCCATGTGCTCCCCCTTGCTGTGCACTGTGCAACCCTTCACTGGACACTGTCTGTGTCAGGACAGGGCACTCAGCATCCAGGGTAGACAAGAAAGTATCCTGTGCTCTCAGCTGGACAGGCGCAAAGGAAAGAGGTCACTGGGAGACGGGTCAGCAAACTTTTTCTGTAAATGAACAGTCAGTAAATATTTTAGCTTTGCACGTATGCTCGCTGAAGGAACAACCCAACTCTGGCATTGTAGTGTGAACACAGCAATAGGTAACAGGTAAATGAGGGAGCCTGGGCCTCGGTGATTCAAGGTCCCACCTGTGCACTGCCCTGAGAACTGCAGGGGCTGGGGGAGCGGGCAGCTGCCTTGCAAACCACACAGATTCTTACTTAAATCTGCGCGTGCTTTCTGTTGAACACTTTCCCTGTGTTTATTTGGCTGCGCCAGAACTTAGCGTGACGTGAGAACTCTTAGCTGCGGCATGCAGGATTTGGTTCCTGACCAGGGATCAAACCTGGGCCCCCCGCGTTGGGAGCATGGAGTCTTAGCCACCGGACCACCAAGGAAGTATCTCCCCTTTATTTTTTTTTATTGCGTACCTATCGTATACCCATTGAGCACCAAGAAGTACACCAAGAGGGTTCTTCACACTCATTATCTTATTTAAACCTTAAAACAATCCAGTTGGTTATTGCCCGCATTTTATAGACAAAGAGATTGATAGAGGAAACATTCTGATTAAATAAATGTCTCTTTTATGCAGCAAGCCTCTGTCCTAGACAGGGAGGGGGTGAGGTTCCGGTGAAAACCCCTGTGTTTCAGCCACATGGATCTTGGTTCTTCTCTTGGCTCTTCATTTATTATTTGGGTTGGAGAAAAACGTCAGCTCCTTGAGGCTTCATTTCCACCCTGGTGAAGCGGGGATCTTGTGCGTGCCTTCCAGGATTTCCTTCAGAATTAAGGAACTGGAGTTGGTACACATGAAGGGCCTGGTACAGTGCCCAGCATGCAGTAGGTGCTCAATAAACAGACGCTAGCTAAAGAAATCAATCACGGGGCCCTGCTGTAGGAACTTCACAAACCCCTCGCGCATCCTTCCTAGGGGTCTGTGTTCCGGAAGAGATCTTTGGCTGACCCTGGGCCCAGGGCAGAAAGCCTCACTTCCATGTGGTTACAATTGGCCCTTTGAGGGGCCGTCACCCGAGGGGACAGAGCCAGCATCCCCCCTTCTCCACATCAAGTGGTCGGATTCGAGCCAGCCACCAGAGAGGGCCATCCGGGGGCAGAGCCCGGACAGTGATGGATAACCTCGTCCCGGGATGCACACACAGGGCAATCTCAGGGCCTCCTGCCTGGGAGGCGGCCTCCTCGGGGCATGGGGGCCGCTGACCCGGAAACAAATTAAAGGCACATCTGTTGGGAGGCCATTTCCAGCCGTGGCTCCGAGCGGCCGCCTGCATTCTTGGAACAAGGGGGCTGTGTGTGTGGTGAGCCAGGCTCATACTCTACAGGCCGAGGAAGAAGCAGCCGTAGGGGGTGTGGGGCCTGGACAGAAGGAAGGGCCAAGTGAGCCTCAGTCAAGAGGGAGTTTTTTTCTGAGTCTTGACTGACTAAGAACACAAGATATCAGGACACTGGACGCTGAAGGATTTTCCCAACACTTAAGTCAACAGATCAGCTCTCTGTACTTGAGATAGCTGAGGAGAGGCCCTCCCCTCCAACTTCGCATGGACATTTGGACCCCCTCTTATGATAATGCCTGGACCATCTTGGCTTATGTATTACACGAGGTGGGAATTCCCTGGCCTCCAAACCATGCTACAGGGCACCTTGACATGCTTGCGTGTCAATAATAAGATAACATTTTGTCTCTGGGTCCTCCATTCAATGGCTTCAATGTGCCTCTGAGGCACCACAGGGTAATGCAAGCTCAGTAAATATTCCATGGATGGATGGATAGATGAAAAGTGGATGGGTGGCTGGATGGATGGATAAATGAAGGGTAGATGGGATAGATGAAGGTGGATGGGTGGATAGATGGATGGATAGATGAAGGTGGATGGGTGATAGATGGATGGATAGATGAAGGGTGGATGGGTGGATAGATGGATGGATAGATGTATAGATGTATAGATGGACAGATGGATAAATATATGGATTGGTGGATGGATGGATGGATGACGGAAGTTATAGTGAATGAACAGTCTGTGATAGACACAGAGAACAAAAAAAAAAGATAAAAAACACTTATATTCAAGACAGTAAAAAGACACAGATATAAAGAACAGACTTTTGGACTCTGTGGTTGAAGGCGAGGGTGGGATGATTTGAGAGAATAGCACTGAAGCATGTCCATTACCGTATGTGAAATAGATGACCAGTCCAGGTTCGATGCATGAAGCAGGGCACTCAAAGCCGGTGCGCTGGGACAGCCCTGAGGGATGGGATGGGGAGGGAGGCGGGAGGGGGTTTCGGGATGGGGGACACATGTACACCCCTGGTTGATTCATGTGTATGGCGAAACCCACCACAATATTGCAAGGTAACTAGCCTCCAATTAAAATAATTAACTAAAAAAAAGAAAAAGAAAAAAACACCTAAGGCATAGTCTCTGCTTTCAAGACTTAGCTTTCTCTCCATATGTAAAGAAGTCTAACCAGACCTTCCTTAAACCTAAATGGCTCATTCTTTAAGTCACAGCACAAATACCACTTCCTCTGTGGAGCCTTCCATAAGGCCAACCTTCTCTCCGCTCTCCTCGCCCACTAACAGAAAGAAAATTTGACAGACACAGTCAGAAAAAGAGGAGAAATAAATTCTGGGACCTTGAGTCAGGCTAATGTGCTTGGGGGACAGGGAGCAGCTTCAAGATTTTTTTTTCCAAAAAGAATTACATGAAAAATATTGTCTGACATGGTTGTCTGCCTGAGGACTTTGAAACCTAGCTTGTGTGAAAGTCTCCATTGACTATGCTCATTGACCCATTTGTTGAACAAATACAGTCCGCAAGTGCTCGCTTACTCTGGAGCAGGCTTTACTGGAAGAATTGGGGAATCAGCATAAATCATCAAAGTCCTTCCCCCAGGCACTCACAGCCTGATGGAGGAGGCAAATTAGCTTACAGGTAGGCAGCACGGTGGCATCAACACTGTGCAGTAGTGAAGGATGGCGCTTTGAAGCTCGACCATCTGGATTTGAATCCCAGCCTCACGACTCTGGGAACTTGGGAACGCTGCTTGACCTATCTGTTCCTCAGTTTCATCATCTGTAAAATGGGGATAATAGATTAGAAAGTACTGAGGACATAGGAAGTTCTATTTAAGGGTTAAAGAAAATAGCAGGGAAGAGTTCCTGGTGCTTCCTGAAAAGAGCGATGTCAAGCAGCTTTCAGGGACAAAGCCCAGCGAAGTTGGTGGCATCCCAGTGGGACCTTACTTACTCCACCATTCCTTAAACTTGCAGCCACCTGCTGTGTTCTATGCAAAGAAATAGACGAAAACGATAGAATGGGAAGGACTAGAGATCTCTTCAAGAAAATTAAAGACACCAAGGGAACATTTCATGCAAAGATGGGCTCAATTAAGGGCAGAAATGGCATGGGCCTAACAGAAGCAGAAGATATTAAGAAGAGGTGGCAAGAATACACAGAAAAACTGTACAAAAAAGATCTTCATGACCCAGATAATCACAATGGTGTGCTCACTCACACTCACCTAGAGCCAGACATCCTGGAATGTGAAGTCAAGTGGGCCTTAGGAAGCATCACTACAAACAAAGCTAGTGGAGGTGATGAATTCCAGTTGAGCTATTTCGAATCATGAAAGATGATGCTGTGAAAGTGCTGCACTCAATATGTCAGCAAATTTGGAAAACTCAGCAGTGGCCGCAGGACTAGAAAAGGTCAATTTTCATTCCAATCCCAAAGAAAGGCAATGTCAAAGAATGCTCAAACTACTGCACAATTGCACTCATCTCACACATTAGTAATTTCCCAAAGAAAGTCAATGCCAAGGAATGCTCAGACTACTGCACAATTTCACTCATCTCACACACTAGTAATGTTCAAAATTCTCCAAGCCAGGCTTAAGCAATATGTGAACTGTGAACTTCCAGATGTTCAAGCTGGTTTTAGAAAAGGCAGAGGAACCAGAGATCAAATTGCCAGCATCTGCTGGATCATCGAAAAAGCAAGNGGCTGGTGTATGGGGATGATCTGGAAGGATGATGTGGGGTGGGAGGTGGGAGGGGGGGTTCATGTTTGGGAATTCATGTACACCCATGACGGATTCATGGCAATGTATGCCAAAACCAATACAGTACTGTAAAGTAAAATAAAGTAAAAATAAAAATTAAAAAAATAAAAAATAAAAATAAAATAAATGTCCAATGTAGAGGGGGAGTTTTTAAAGTTTGACAGCCTTCAGAGTTGCCCTGTTAACATTCTTTTAGTGCAGAGTGTTGCTTTCAGTTCTCCCATCTACCTGTGTTTTGTAGCAACTCTACTAGAGAGCTTTGGTGAGTGAATGATGATTGTTTGCACAATGAGTAGCCCCCAGTAAGGGACCTTTAGGACTTCCATTTGCTTCTCTGCTTTGTGTTCTCCGTGTAGAGTAAGAAGAATTCGTCAAGTGGTCTCTAACCCACCAAATAAAATAGATACCCGCACGTGCTCTGGCTTCATTCATGGCTGAGATGGTAAAGAATCTGCCTGCTACGTAGTAGACCCAGGTTCAATCCTTGGACTGGAAAGGTCCCTGGAGAAGGGCATGGCAACCCACTCCAGTATTCTTGCTTGGAGAATCCTATGGACAGAGGAGCCTGACGGCTACAGTACATTGCGTTGCAAAGAATCAGGCATGACTGAGTGACTAACTAGCACATTTTATGGATGGAAACAGCCAATTTTGGAGTGTGTTCTAGCGTTGTTCATGTGGACCATGGCCTTCTGAAATTAAATGGAGCCAAAACATTTCTGTATTAACTCTGTTTAAAGACTTAATCCTGCAGTTTTCTGTCTGATAAACCCGTTTCTGCATCTTTTAATTCTGTGGTTTGTCTGGGAAAAGGAGTTTAAGCCTTAATTGCTGAATTAGTGTATGCTTTTTTAAAAAAAAAATTGGGAAAAAGCACATTTACTAAGAACCTACTAATTATTTATGAATACTAGTATGTGTGATATAAAAAAGAAGCCCCATTGATTCAAATACTGTACTTCTTATTTTGGGCAATAGTAAAATTTCTCGTTTTAAAAATTCTATGTAGGACACAATTCCCCTATTTGGATAAGTCTGCCTAATCAATATTCTTGAAAAGTATGATGATTAGCAAGTGCAAAACTTAGCCTTAAAAATTTTCCTTTTTTATTGTGAAATACCTTTTATCAGATTGCTTCTAAAACCTGAATGTGTAATAAATGACAAATAAAAATCTCCAGCCGCCAGGGAGAAGGCGAGTTGATAAGTAGCTGTCAGTAACTAGACACAGACAGCTGTAACACATGCACAAGGTGCTGATCTCTCAGGTGTCACCCCGATTAACAGCTTTGCATTAGTAACATCGCACTCTGGTGAATTTTATTTGTTTTTTTTTTTTTTTTCATTTTTTTTTCTTCTGGTGAATTTTAAATTCAACTCCAATCTTTAACCATCACTTAACATTTCTTGTAAAATTGATGTTATTATACAGTCTTGAAATAAAAATTACTTTATATCCAGAAGATCATCTGTTTTGTCCCAAGGGATATACTGAAAAACAGTAGAAAGTGCCAAAATTTGGGGAATAGTTAGAGGATTTTCTAAGACAGCTAGGATTAGTGTAGCCAGCATACTCATCAGGAAAGTGGGATATCACATATTAAACATTCATCTGTTGAAAGGTCCCAGCTGGCTTATAAAACAAGCTATTCAACTCCCAGTGGTACATCATTGAATTACTAAAAGCAAAACTACAAATTTAGCAAAACAGAAAGTTCAAATGAATCCTTGGTACTATTTAGAACATCTCCTAAGATCACAAGCAAGCCTGTGAAACAGTGTGTTATTATGATGGTACACATGACTGCTGAGGTCCAAGAGTGATTTAGAAAAATGTTTATACTCTAAAAGGGAAGAAAACTTAAACCAACCTTTTTCATTGTGTGTTGGTGGACTACTGGCATCAGAATTCACTGAGATGCTTGTTTAGAGCATCCTTAGGCTCTGCCGCTCATCCTCGAAGTTATAATATGAAGAGCAGGGACAGAAATAAGATACATGTCAACAGAGTCCCAAGAAAATTCTGATATACCTTACCATTTTAAACTATCCTTAGACTCATAGTTTGACTATAATCCTGAGAAATAAAGTGGGATGCAAATGTATGTAACATTTGTGGTTAATTAAGCTAAAAAGAAGATGTGAACTTTTAGCATAACGTATTTTAAGTGAGAAGAAAATGATAATGGTGAATCCTACAATCAATGGTATTTGACAATGAAAGAACTATATTTCAGCAACAGTGAGCTTATAAGTCATGTAGGGAAAAAAGACACATTTGAGTTGCTTTATGAATATTCTTTTTTTTGTATATAAATATTTGTGTAGATTTATTCTTAATTGCCAAAACTAGAAACAACTCGACTATTTTCAAACAATAAATGGATTAACAGTAGCACATCAATATGATGGAATATCATTCATTAATAAAAAGGGAACTCTCTACAGTCATGATCCATAGGTACCCTTTGAATGAAGTCACTCTTGTTGCCAAGGTGGGAAGTCGAAGACACAACTTATGGTTAGGACTGGAAAAGGTCAGTCAGTTTATTCAAGAAGTGATCCAGATCATCTAAGTTGGGGCAAAATATTTGAATACTGTTTAGAAAAAAGCCCCATGGTGAAGTCAAGAGTAATGTAGATCTAAATCACCTAGTTGAATGCCTGGCAGATATTCTCAACCAGGATGGTTTTAACCTCCAGGAGGCATTTTTTTTTTTTTAATTATGATGCTGGAATAGGGGAGAGGATAGATACCGGCTGCCAGAAATGCTAAATGTCCTTCAATACACAAGACAGACCCCGCAACAAAGAGCTGCCCAACCTACAATGTCAAGAGTGCTAAGACTGAAAACTCTGCTCTAGAGAATAACATTTTGCAGCCTCCAGTTTTTAGGCTGACTCTGGACTTAGAAAAGAAAAGCAAGAATACAATACCTCTTTGTCCTCAACAACCAAAGACATCATTTTAAAATATGGAGAAGAACCAAGGTCTTGACAGTCCTTCTTGAAACATTCTTTTCCTTCATAAAATGAAAGATGGTCTCAGACTGGCCAGTGACAGCAATGAAAGACCAGTGTATAATTCTGAAAACTGAGATTCATTAAGCAAGATGAAATGGGAGACAAAAGAGAAAATCACGGGGGAAAAAAGAGTGATGAAATGACAAGGTAAGAGGGAATGGAAACCAAAAGTGGAGATAGCAACACTGGTGGTCCAGTGGTTAGGACGCTTGCAATGCAGGGGGCGTGGGTTTGATCCCTGGTTAGGGAACTAAGATCCCACATGCTGCATATGGCCAAACACAAAACAGAAGAAATAAAAAAACAGTTAGAATAAAGGCCTATATAGCTACTTTGCTTATCCCAAAGAACCTGTCCAAATAGGAATGAAAATAACACAAAGCACAGCTACTATCATATTGTCTAATTTAATCCTGACGTTAGCATTATGAGATGGATGTGATACCAGTGTACCCGTTTTCGAGATGAGAAAACCAAGGTGTAAGCATATTGAATCTGGCCAACGGGATTCCTTGGTCTCTGCCAAGGAATCTGAAGCTGGCGGGACAGCTGCAAAGATAAACGAGAGAGAGAGAGACGATTCTTGGAGGCAGTGGTGATGGAGTGAGTTGGGGACTGAGTAGTCAGCACCCACTGACAGTGGAGCCGGCAGTGTGGATCGAGAGGGAGCAGGGCCAGGCTCCGGGTCCCAAGCAGATGCTTTTCTCAGAGAACTGGCCCTGTTCTCTGCTGACCAGGGCTTCCCTGGTGGCTCAGAGGTTAAAGCGTCTGCCTCCAATGTGGGAAACCCGGGTTCAACCCCTGAGTCGGGAAGATCCCCTGGAGAAGGAAATGGCAACCCACTCCAGTATTCTTGCCTGGAGAATCCCATGGACGGAGGAGCCTGGTGGGCTACAGTCCATGCGGTCACAAAGAGTCGGACACGACTGAGTGACTTCACTTCACTTCACTTCTGCTGCCTAGGACCTTTGTTTCCTGACAGTTTTTTAAGCTGATTCTCCAGCATTTTCAATGGAGGAATAAAATCCTCATATCCTTCCAATGACTCCTTTTCACTGTAAGTCAGTCAGGTTAGTGTCAGTGGTGTACAAGTAAGAAGCCTAACCAGTCCAGGGCTGGAAGGCGAAGATACCTCCCCAGAGTTATTTAAATAGAAAACGGGGAATGGCATTTGAAATAAAAATAAAAAATTCTATCTCACCTCCCACATTTCAAGGACTTGCTCCTCTGACCATGAAAGGTGATTCTACTGGGGGTGGGGTGGGGGGAGCAAGATCTCTGCAGAAGCCTGGATAGTACTCATCACTGGCACTCAATGGATTCACCTTTCGTTACAGTGAAATATCTGCACTCCGCCCTTTACAACTTTCTAGGACAGACCTCAGTACATTCTTCCCCAATTCTTCTCATGCCTGTTTCCTTCTCATCTCAGCCTAAATACTCCCACCTCAGAGATGCCGTCTCTGATCATCTATAAAGTAAGTTATTTCATGTTCCCATCTCTTGGCACAAGCTCCTTTGTATTTTCTCAGGTAGCACTCATCATCTCCAAATGTTTTTTCATTTGTTGTTTTACATGTCTATCTCCTCCACCCAGCACCCCTATGCAGTCTTTTCTGTCTTATTTCTAACTGTATCCTCAATGTTTAGAATAGCTCTGGCACTGAGTGAATGTTTTATTGGATGAATGAATCAGTGGATGAAATCTATCCTTAGCCTGTCATATATGTTCTGTACTTTCAAAATAACTGAAATTCATGTGTTTTAATATTCTTGCCATGTGGAGATTAGTGCCATTTCAGTTGCTAAGTCGAGTCCACCTCTTTAGACAGACCCCGTGGACTGCAGCACACCAGGCTTCCCTGTCCTTTACTATCTCCTGGAGTTTACCCAAACTGATGTCCATTGAGTTGGTGATGCCATCCAGCCATCTCATCCTCTGACATCCCCTTCTCCTCCTGCCCTCAACCTTTCCCAGCATCAGGGTCTTTTCCAATGAGTCAGCTCTTCGCATCAGGTGGCCAAAGTATTGGAGTTTCATCAGCACCAGTCCCTTCCAGTGAACACCCGGGACTGATCTCCTTTAGCATGGACTGGTTGGATCTCTCTGCTGTCCAAGGGACTTTCAGGAGTCTTCTCCAGCACAAAATTTCAAAAGTATCCATTCTTCAGCACTCACATTTCTTTCTGGTCCAAATCTTACATCCATACATGACTATTGGAAAAGCCATAGCTCTGACTATATGGACCTTTGTCAGCAAAGTGATGTCTCTGCTTTTTAATATGCTGTCTAGGTTTGTCACAGCTTTTCTTCCAAGGAGCAAGAGTCTTTTAATTTGATGGCAGCAGTAACCATCCACAGTGATTTTGGAGCCCAAGAAAATAAAACCTGTCATCGTTTCCACTGTTTCCCCATCTATTTGCCATGAAGTGATAGGACCTGATGCCATGATCTTAGTTTTTTGAATGTTGAGTTTTAAGCCAGCTTTCTTACGCTCCTCTTTCACTTTCATCAAGAGGGTTTTTAGTTCCGCTTCACTTTCTGCCTTTAAAGTAGTATCATCTGCATATCTGAGGTTGTTGATATTTCTCCTGGCAATCTTGATTCCACCTTGTGATTCATCCAGACTAGCATCGTACTCGGCATAGAAGTTAACTAAGCAGGGTGATGATACACAGCCATCACGCCTTTCCCAGTTTGGCACCCGTCCATTGCAATCTTAATCTCTTCTGTTTCTGTTAGGTCCATACTGTTTCTGTCCTTTATCGAGCCCATCTTTGCATGAAATGTTCCCTTGATATCNAGGGTGATGATACACAGCCATCACGCCTTTCCCAGTTTGGCACCCGTCCATTGCAATCTTAATCTCTTCTGTTTCTGTTAGGTCCATACTGTTTCTGTCCTTTATCGAGCCCATCTTTGCATGAAATGTTCCCTTGATATCTCCAGTTTTCTTCAAGAAATCTCTAGTCTTTCCCATTCTGCTGTTTTCCTCTCTTTCTTTGCATTGTTCGCTTAAGAAGGCCTTTCTATCTCTCCTTGCTATTGTCTGGAAATCTGCATTCATGTGGATATATCTTTCTCTTTCTCCTTTGCCTCCATGTGGACAGGACTTATTTATTTAGTCAGATAACAATTCTAAATGTTCATAGAGCAGAGTCTTAAAAATTAAAGAAATATAGTATCTTATTACCTAAAATTTATTTTATAAATCTCTAGGCACTTTTGAAAGAAGTTGAATTGTACAGAAAACCTAGAATTTTCAGTCTCCCTTTCTCACAAAGCCTATTTTAAATTGATGTAGCAAACTACTGCTTTGTTAGCAATTCAAAAATTGTTTACTGAGCTCGTCAGTATCAGTGACTATGTTTGTCACTGGAGAATTTGTTGTGAACAAAGTGGAGAATTAGTTGTGAACAAGGTGAGCATAGTCTGTGCCCTTAAAGAGCCTGTAGTTTTGCAGAGGCTCTATTCAGAACATATATAAGTTTGATGACAGATCTGTCCAGAGTTCCAGGGAGAGGGCCTAGTCTAGACTGGGATGGAGAGTGGGTGACGGGCAGTAAAGCCTAACCTCAGATCTGTGGAGGAGTTAGCTAGCAAAGCAGGAAAAAGTGTGGGAGGCATGAAGCAAAGGCCTCAGCAGGTATAGAAAGAATCCTCATGAAGGAGTCCTGTGAAGAGGTCAGGCCAGAGAGATACACACTGATTACACCACATGGGACTAAATCAGTGAGTGGGTTCTGGGCCACTGGGGTCAGAAGCAGCCAGTTTCTCCTAGCTAAACTTCTCTCACCAGCATTACATGTGTGTTGGTCTAAACCCTTTCCATCAGTGTGCAGCTTAAATATCTTCTCTTCTTAATATCTTAAATAGCTTCTCTTCTAGGAAGCCTTTCCTAATGTTTCAGATGGAGGAAGCCTCTCTCCTGTATACTCCCATGGTCTATCACTCTATTTACAGACTGCCTAGTCGACCATGCAGCTTGTACAAAGCACAACTTAACCAACCATACGCGTCACCTTGGCCTGTATATGTGGGTGTGAAGGTGTCATGTATTTCCCAGCGGTCCTTAAGCAACTCAAGCACACAATTCTCATTGGCTCATCTGTGTACTTACTTCTGTAACAAAAACATTTCACTGGGTTAATAATCTGATTGTATCAGTATGAATTTGGAATGTCAATGATCTATTAGTTCGGGGAAAAAAATTAAGAAAAGGTACATATGTAAATGGGTGAGACCTTGGTAAAAGAGTGTTAGCAATGTTCAGATGTGAGAAGAGTGAGAGACTGACCCAGCCACAGGCCATAAAGCTCAGTTCATTCAGCCTTTTTCTTTTTAAAATTTCAGAATTTGCTTTATGTTTTGTGACTTCATACACAGATGATACTGGAGAAGGCAATGGTACCCCACTCCAGTACTCTTGCCTGGAAAATCCCATGGATGGAGGAGCCTGGTAGGCTGCAGTCCATGGGGTCGCTGAGGGTCGGAAACGACTGAGTGATTTCACTTTCACTTTTCACTTTCATGCATTGGCGAAGGAAATGGCAACCTACTCCAGTGTTCTTGCCTGGAGATCCCAGGGTTGGGGGAGCCTGGTGGGCTGACATCTCTGGGGTCGCACAGAGTCAGACATGGCTGAAGTGACTTAGTAGCAGCAGCAGCAGCATGCAGATGACACACCCTTATGAAAATGAAAGAAGAGAGTGAAAAAGTTGGCTTAAAGCTCAACATTCAGAAAACTAAGATCATGGCATCCAATCCTATCATTTCATGGGAAATAGATGGGGAAACAGTGGAAACAGTGGCTAACATTATTTTTCTGGGCTCCAAAATCACTGCAGATGGTGATTGCAGCCATGAAATTAAAAGATTCTTGCTCCTTGGAAGGAAGGTTAAGACCAACCTAGATAGACAGCATGTTAAAAAGCAGAGACATTACTTTGCCAACAAAGGTCCATCTAGTCAAGGCTATGGTTTTTCCAGTAGTCATGTATGGATGTGAGAGTTGGACTATAAAGAAAGCTGAGCACCAAAGAATTGATGCTTTTGAACTGTGGTGTTGGAGAAGACTCTTGAGAGTCCCTTGGACTGCAAGAAGATCCAGCCAGTCCATCAAAAAGGAGATCAGTCCTGGGTGTTCATTGGAAGGACTGATGTTGAAGCTGAAACTCCAATACTTTGGCCACCTGATGTGAAGAGCTGACTCATTTGAAAAGATCCTGATGCTGGGAAAGATTGAAGGTGGGAGGAGAAGGGGATGATAGAGGATNAATGTATGGATGTGAGAGTTGGACTATAAAGAAAGCTGAGCACCAAAGAATTGATGCTTTTGAACTGTGGTGTTGGAGAAGACTCTTGAGAGTCCCTTGGACTGCAAGGAGATCCAACCAGTCCATCCTAAAGGAGATCAATCCTGGGTGTTCATTGAAAGGACAGATGTTGAAGCTGAAACTCCAATCCTTTGGCCACCTGATGTGAAGACCTGACTCATTTGAAAAGACCCTGATGCTGGGAAAGATTGAGGGCAGGAGGAGAAGGGGACGACAGAGGATGAGATGGTTGGATGGCATCACTGACTCAATGGACATGGGTTTGGGTAGACTGAGGGAGTTGGTGATGGACAGGGAGGCATGGTATGCTGCGGTTCATGGGGTTGCAAAGAGTTGGACACGACTGAGCGACTGAACTGCAACTGCTGTGTTCTAGGCTTTGTATCAGGTCCATAGTAAACTCGATCTTCGGTCTTTCCCCTGTAGGCAAGCGTGATCCTTAGGCTCACTTCATACAGGAGGAAACTCATTCAGCAAGGCTAAGTAACTCGCCCAAAGTCACGCAGCAGGTCAGGGGCAGAGCCAGGCTACAAACCCACGCATTCTGGCCTTTGGCTTTGCCATTTTGCAGCATATGATTTAAAATAGGTTCCTGAACATTTCAGGGTCGTGGTTTGCACCAGGCAGGTGATGATGGTACCTACTTCCAGGTGAGACTGGGTGAGTTAATGGATGCAGGGCAGCTGAAGTAGCAGCAGGCACAGGGTCAGTTCTGTGACGTTGGCCAGCACCATCCTCTCACACTCTCCAGCCGTGCTCTGACCACGATGCTCGGGGATCTCGGAGCAGTGCGGATACCCAGCGGGCAGCCTCCGCTCGACAGGAGAGCCTCCAAGTTCGGAACCCACGTGTCTCTCACTGCGGCAGCGGTGGGTCGGGGGCTTCTCTTCTTTGTGGACAGCATGTGGTTTGAGTTTGAAAGTTTACTTCCTTGAGGTCTAATGAGCCTCTGAAACTGATTAAGCAGAAGACAGAAAGGTTAAGCCAACGCCTTTTTATCGGAAGAAGTACTATTGAGCCTAATGTCTCCAGTTCCTTTCCCACTAGCTCCTGTGATCTCCTCCAAGAAGGAGCTTATTTCCTGATGTGGTGGAAATTCCAATCCAAGTCCCCAGACCTCCAGGCGAGACAAGGGACTGGCTGGCACACCCTCGCCCCAGCCTGCATCCAGCCCCTCACCGTTTGAGGGAACCTGGCTGGGACAAGCCAGCCCCTCTCTGCCTGTTGTCCTCAGGGATGGAGGCTCCCTCGTGTCTCTTCTCTGTTCAAGCTCTTTCTGCTCGAAATGCCCTCACAGCTTCCCTGCTGGGAACGTCCCTGCTCTTCTCCCCAGGTGTCCAAGAGGCTGTCCTCACTTTTGGGCTGCATCCTCTTGGCTGAGCAAGGGGTCCTCCTCCCTCTATTGATATAGAGATAGTACCTATCTGGAATCCCAAAGGAAAAGTTTATTGGCATCAGGCAGGGTTGGCCAAAGGAAACGATTGCTTGATGCCAGAAAGGGAGTTCAGCACCGCAGCCTAGGAGGAAGCCGCCTCTTGGACTGCCTGCTATTAGAGGGAAAAGCCTCTGCTGGCCCCCTGGGTGCACCAAGGGCTTGTCTGAGCTGTGGGTACCCTGCTGATCACAGGGCAGTGACTGTAGGAAGGTGTGGATGGAAGCAAACATCACCTTGACAACTGGCATCCACAGAGAAGCAGAGGGTAGGTCGGCATGGGGTCGCTCCAATTGCAAGGAGACCGTGAACAAACCACAGTGTCCAGAGGCTGGCAGGCCTGCGCTGGAAGCAACGGTTCTGTCTTGCTCTGACACACATCACTGTATCCCAAATGGGCACTCCTGCATTCGTCCTTAAGTCGCAGAGCTTGGGAAGAAAAGCAGTTTTCCTGCCACTAAAACTTAAAAGTAATTTGATATCTTATACTCCAACCACTGAACTGGTCCTTAATTGCCCTTTATCATATTTATACTTCATCAGCTCACGTACTCCCAACTCCAGGCACAGGGACCTCACTACCTCTCAAAACAAACTTTTCCAGCATTTAAATACATGTACACACTATCTATATAGAATAGATAACTAATAAGAACCTACTGAATAGCACAGGGAACTCTATTCAATACTCTGTAATGACCTATATGGGAAGAGAATTTTAAAAAGAGTGAAGATATGTGTATGTATAACTGATTCACCCTGCTATACTGCAGAAACTAACATAACATTGTAAATCAACTATACGCCAATATTTTTTTTTAATTCAAGCATGTTTCTAATATTGAATTGGAGTCTTAAGACAGCACCTATTCATTAAGGGGTGGAAACAGGAGTGCCACAGGCTTCAGGGCAGATATGATTCTTTGAAATGGTACTAAACACAAAGTCAACCCTCAAAGAACATCTAGAGATGGTGAGAGCTACTTTCAAGCTGAACATCACAAACTAAAAGTAAGGACACATGCAGCCTGGTCTCACCTTCCCCCTCCCTTGCCTGTAACCTGTGACTTCATCTCTTCAAGCCTTAGTTTGCTTATCTGAAAAAAAATGAGGTAAATTCTTGTCCCTTTCCCAGGACTGTTAGAATAAGCAAATAGACTCTTGGGTGTGAAAGTGCTTTGAAAAGAAAGAAGCACTTTCTCAGTGCAAGATGTTATCATTAATAATGATGATGATTATCGTGAGTGTCAGTGGTAGTGAGAATAACAATAATAATTCATTCACTAGAGTGTCTCTCCTCGGAGTGTCTTACAAGCACAAACCCAAGGTAAACACTCAACCTGCTGACATGGAGGTCAGAAGACAGAACTCAGCTCCGGGGAGGGTTTTTCTGAGCAAGCTGCCCTCCAAAGGAACAGACCTCGCCCCCTTCTTGGAGGAATGATCTCCCCATCACTGGAGGCATCCAAGCAGCCTCTGAGTAGCCCCTTGCCTCTGATGAAAGGGGACTACTTCTCCAGGGGGAGTGGGTTAGCTGGGTGGAGCTGGAAGCAGAGATTCCTCAGAATACTCTGATTCAGAGGAGATGACTCTAGATGTTATCTGTTGCTCTGGTTCCCGTTTTTCACCCGCTCTGCCCTTAGCAGCAATGGCTGTGCCCTTGTCCATTCCCATTCTTGGTTCCTGTGGGCTCCCTGCCCCCACATCCATCCCCCTCCTCTCTCCCACGCCGTGAAGGTGGGGGTCCTGCATTCCTCTGTCAGGAGCTTGGAAGGGCCCCCAGGCCAGCTGGAGCATCAAGGGTGGTCAGGACACCCCCGCCCGGGGTAGGGGTATGGAAAAGAAGACTCCACGACCTTCCTCTGCGGTTATCGCCCCCATCTGTAAACAGCGCCCGGCCCTCCCCGGGCAGCCTCAGCCTCACACTCGGGGTGACAGCGTGTTTGGACGTTCCGGGACCCTCACCCAGCCGCCTTTGTTCTCTGGGTTTAATGAAGGGACTGCTAAAACCCCACTTGCCAGATAAGATGACAGGGCCGTCTTTTAGGGTTATGGATGGTACACAGAGGTGACAGGACGAATTCCTGCGTGCTGAGGGGTCTGAGTGCACTGCCTTTTGTCCAGTGGTCGGCTCGTCTCAACTGGTACAAGGTTGGTCCTTCAGCTCCCAAAACAAACATTTCTGACTCAGGCCAAAAGATTAGCGGGAGACAGGCTTTCTGTCTCCCACCCACCTACCCACCACACGAAGCCCCAGCTCACCAAGCGAGGGCTGTTCCCACCTACTGCTCAGACAGGCTCACCTCCGATTTCCTTCATATTCATGATGACAGCCACTTCTTGTTAGCGCATTTTCATTTACAAAGTGCTTTTACTTCATTCAACTTGCTCATCACAACTACTTGAGAGTCAGGCCCTGGAGGAGGCCCCTGGATGACGTTGAGTGCTTTACCACTTATATTAGCATTTTGAACTTGGGCTAAATCCCTTACAGTCCTGAAGATGGAAATTGTCGCCTGGCTGTGGGGGGACCGCTGTTGATTGGCATAGTGGGAAAGCCTATAAGCTGCCACCTTCCATACAAGGCACCATTCATTTCACCTGGGATGGGGCCTCAGGAGGGTGGGACTCCTCTGCCGTGTCTGTTGTGTTCCAGCACCCAGAAACCCCACGGGCTGCAGTAGGCACATGCTGCCTTCTTGTTCCCTGCAGGCACAGCTGGTGGGTGGAGGGGAGGGCTCCTGGCATCTGCCAGAGTGGTCCTGGAGGAACCCGTGGATACGTGCAGAGAACCAGGCTCTTGCCCTGACTCGGAGGGTCTGCACCCCACAGCCCTCGGGAGCATCTCTGGCTGTGGACAGAAGTCCTCCCTGGGCTCTGCTGCCCAGCACCCGGGGGTCAGGGGAGCCGCCCTCCTCCAACCACTGGGCGCCGTGCCCACACCCTGCCTCCACATCCTAGGCAGACTGGGTCCCAAAGTCGGGGCCAAAACTCACAGCAGCTCAAGAAACAGTCTCTTCCACCTCCCCACTTCAACACACACACAACCACACACAGACATACATACACACACAACCACACAATCACACACAGACACACACAACCACACATACAACCACATGGACATATACTCAGAGACACACACAACCACACACACACACACAATCACACACAAAACCATATACACACATATACATACAATCATACACACATGCACACAAACACACACAATCACACACAAAACCACACACACATATACACACAATCACACACACACACATACATACATACACACAATCACACACACATATACACAACCCACACACATACAAACACATATACACACATAATCACACACACGTACACACAATCACACACACATACAATCACACACACATATACATATATACACATAATCACCCACACATGCATAATCACACACAAAACCACACACATATACAATCACACACACATGCACACAACCCCACACACATACAAACATATACACACACAATCATGCACACGTACACACAATCACACACACATACACACAATCACACACACATACACACAATCACTCACACACACAACCCCCCACAATCACACACAAAACCACACACATATACACACAATCACACACAAAATCACACAAACACACATACACAATCACACACACATGCACACAACCACACACACACACACGATCACATACAAAATCACACAAACACACATACACAACCACACACACATGCACACAACCACACACACATACATACATACAACCCTACACATATACACAATCACACACACACTGACATACAATCACATATACAACCACACACACCTATACACACAATGACATACATACACACACACACACACACACACACACTGCGCTCCTGTGTGTTCTGCTCTGCCTGGTCTAGAGACCAGGGCCTGGTTCCTTGGACCTGCCCAATCTCCAGGCTGGACTGAATGACTCGAGGTAACACTCAGGGCTCTTCTCACTTGTGAGTTGTTCACAACTCGGGGAGCAGGGGGCAGCCCTTTTTCTTGACCTCTTTCTCCAACCCTTAAAGACCACAGAGATGAGAGGAGCCATGACGTCAGTACTGGCGGTGTGGGCCCAATTA
Source organism: Oreotragus oreotragus (assembly GCA_006410675.1). Taxonomy (NCBI): domain Eukaryota; kingdom Metazoa; phylum Chordata; class Mammalia; order Artiodactyla; family Bovidae; genus Oreotragus; species Oreotragus oreotragus. The sequence continues at coordinate 91,434 of SJYX01024467.1, read as the reverse complement.
AGGGCCGAGTGGTACCATTTCTGTTTTATTTTCTTCACCGTTGAGCCATCTCTTCCGCGCTTTTTATTTCACCAGAATCTTGTTCTCTCGCAGGGCAGATCGGTAAACTGTAAACGACTGTCCCAAGGCAGCGATCGGGTGGGGAACCGGGCCTCCCTCACGCCGTCATCTGCCTTGGTTTGCCTGCAGTTGCGCCTCTTCCGTCCCCACCGGGAGCGGAAGCCCCTCCGGAGGCTCAGCGGCCTTGGTAAGCCCGCCCACCAGAGGAGACCAAGGAGGCGCTGGTCAAGGGGGCTGTCAGCCCAGCCGCCCAGTCACAGGCCCAAGGACTGAGGCCGACAGAGGCCCCTGGGGCAGAGTCTGTGGGGCAGGGGTCAGCCTGATGCATTGTGTAGCAGAAAATAGACTGCGGCAGAGAACAAACACTGGGACGCTGGGCCTGGGAGAGCAACTTCCGGGCAACTGCCCCGGTGGTGCAGAAATGTTCTTCATCCACTTTCTTCCGCCCACTGACACAGCCACGGGCAACTCCTACTCACGGGCGATCCGTCCTGCTCCTGGTCTCCACCCACCCTCATCATCCTTCATCCGTTCTGTCTCAAGAGCCTCTGCCTCAGTCTCCCTGCCTTCTCCACCAGGGCTAACCTTCCTGAGGCACACGGTGACTGCAGCCACCCACAGCCCTCAGTGGCTCCCCATTGCCCCAGAACAAATAGTGATGACTTGGATGGCAGTCCAAGCCTTCCTCACCTCCCAGGGCACTTCTTTCGCCCCACAGGCAGTGTGACACTTTCTGAAAGTACTTTCCACTTTCTGGCATATGCTGCTGCTGTTTAATGGTTAAGTTGTGCCTGACTCTGCAACCCTACGGACTGTAGCCCACCAGGCTCCTCTGTCCATGGGATTTCCCAGGCAAGAACACTGGAGTGGGTTGCCATTTCCTTCTCCAGAGAACCTTCCCAAGCCAGAGATCGAACCTGCATCTCTCGTATTGGCAGGAGGATTCTTTACCACTGAGCCACCAGGGAAGCCTGGCAAATGCTGTTACTGCTGGCTGAAATGCCCAACCTGCCCCTGGTCTTCCTCACCTACAAATCTTTCCTATTTTTCAGTCTCTACTTAAAAACTCCCCCATCACTTAGTCCTGCTCTGTACACTCAATTATTTCTTCCTCCAAAACATATTCCTCACAGCTTCTTTTTGTAGTTGTCTTTTTATATGTTTGTCTTCCCATGTCACTGTCAGCTGCTTGAGCAAAAGGATGGTGACGTATTCATTGCTGTGCATCCGTCCCTGCTCTGGAAGAGCTCAGATCAAGAGGGAGAGGCAGACGTTTAAACAAACGCACGCAGCAAAGCTTTGGAGGTGACACGGCAGAAAGACGCATGGCATATTTGTTTAAACATCTAGGTCATGGGAGCCGTTGGGCAAAGGCAAAGAGAGAGGAAACGGCTGGTGTATACAAGGGACCGTAGAAGTTAGATGAGTACTACTGGAATGTTCCTGGGGAGGAGGACCAGCCTTGTATGTTAGGCTCACTCTTTGAAAGATTTTTTTCATTACAAATCAAAATTAATAAACCATTGTAATATCACAAACCCTCACTCATCAGAGTTTAAGTCTCTACTAATATGAGACATCCAAAATATTAATAACACCAAATCTCAAGGATAACAAGCAACAAAAGGAGAAGAAACACCTAGAGAACTCAGATCATGCTCTGCTTAGTCACTTTGCTGACCAGAATCACAAACCCTCACTCATCAGAGTTTAAGTCTCTACTAATATGAGACATCCAAAATATTAATAACACCAAATCTCAAGGATAACAAGCAACAAAAGGAGAAGAAACACCTAGAGAACTCAGATCATGCTCTGCTTAGTCACTTTGCTGACCAGAGGGGAAGGGCACCCACAGAAGATGCTGAGCTGTCGGCTCCAGAGGCGCCAAGTGGACAAGAGAAGAGGTTGCAGAGAGGAGAGATGGAGGGATGACAGAAGGGCAGGATGGCGGAGGAAGGGTTGGGTGTGATTTATCAGTAACTTCAAACAAAAGGAAATCACGTTGACAGACTGATAACAGACAAGGTATACTTTTTCTACTTTGCTTCATCCCCAAAGACACTCGACTCAATGGGGAGAAAAAATGGTTTCAAATAGCAGATGACAGTAAGAAAAGCTGATAATGAAGCTGAGGCACCAACTGCAGTGTACAAAATAAGGGCGCCAATAAGGAAACTGTTTAGAAACTGAGAAGGGAAATTGACACAGGGCAGTTAACTCAACATTCTGTCTGCCTGCTCAAGTACACAAACATAAAAAAAAAAAAAAACAATTTACAAGGGAGGATCAGTAGCTACACAGGAAACTGTATTCCTGGTCACTTCCCAAATCTCTGATTAGACCAGTCCTCAGAAACGTCTCCTTCTGTTAACTCCATCACCATCATTATTTAGTAGCATATTGATTTACTCATCAATTATTTGGGGAATGTCTACATGCTAAATTAATCTCATTGGCCTCCTCACTGATACACCAGTTGTACGTAGAATAGAGCTAGACAGATAGTAGGTGGTAAAAACGTTCTGGTAAGAAAGACAACGTAGTGTATACACACAATGGAATATTAGTCAGCCTTGTGAAAGAATGAAATTCTGATACATACTACAACGTGGATAAAACTTGAAGCCCTCATGTTAAGTTTTCATTAAGCCAAAAAGAAAAGAACAAATGTTTTATGATTCTCCTTATATGAGGTACTCAAAACAATTAAATCCATAGAAACAGTAGAATAGACATTACTAGGGGCTGGGAATTGGGAGTTTTTGTTTAATGGGGACAGAGTTTCCATTTAGGATGATGAAAAAGCTCTGGGGATGGATGGTGGTGATGGTTGCATATCAGTGGCAAGGTACTTAATGCCACTGCTTTGTAGCTTTGAAAATAGCTAAAATGATCAATTTTATGTTATGCGTATATTTTACTACCCCAAGAAAGTGCTGATAGAGCAAAAGTTTCCCAAAGTGTAGCAAGCAAATGCACGGCTTTCCTCTACTCCTCTGCGCCAGCCCCCCCACCCCTGCCCCCTAGTATAATTCACAGTAAGCTCTCTGGCTGGAGAGTTAACCAAAGGGAATTCAGCTTCCCACTTCCTGAACTGTTTACTCAGGTCAGGAGATTAAATAATTGGCCAATAGGGTTAGGTAACACTGAGGGCTACCATGAGCTCCGTGGCCTTACCAGCTGTTCATCAGAGAGAGGGCAGAGGGCCTCAGGAAGGTCAAAAGAATGAGATGTATGGTGAAATGACGTTATCTGCACTGTCAACACACAGAACGGGAACATTGACGTGCTTCCCTCTGAAGTTGCATGGATTTTTGTGTTCAAAGACTCAAGGGGAAATTGTTTGTGGATGAAATATTTGTTCTTCTTTCTTTGGGGAAAAGTTTCAGTCCTTCTAAGCTCTTTAGCCATATAGTCAACAGATGAGCCAGTGGTCCCCACTTTCTTGCTTTCACTTACTTGAATTTTCTGCTGTGCATCTGCAAGGATTAAACTGCACACATAGTACACAGTTCCTCTGGCGCCTATCAACCATATACCTGCCTAAACAGAACTAGTGACTACACTGATTTCCTTCTCTTATACATCCACAGAGCAAATAATCATGCAATCTGGTAAGCGAGTGGTCTTTCTTTGCCACTGCTTGACATTTGATCATTCCTCTTTTTTTTTTTTTTTTTTTTTGCTGGTAGCAAGGCAAGTCCCACTCCACAGTGTCAGATATAGGACCCTCCACCTCCACGACTTGTCCAGCAGACAGCATCATAGCACATATATCTTCAGTTACAGATCAGTGTCCACCAATGAGATTTGGTCCACAGACCAGTGAGATTTGGGAGACGTTGACACCACAGACATTGATCTTGAAATTAGGTGTTTTGTAAGGGGTTGAATTTAACTCCTCTGATTTTCAATCTCCTCTCGTGCTGTGTTAAATTCAAGGCAAGCATTCTGTGAGCTTCTGTTCTGTGCCAAAAGCTACCTTAGGTGCTATGCCTGAAATCCAGACCAGTTGGTAAGTGATCCAATGTGGATGGACAGAGGATGGAGCACCCATGTCCAGTAGTCTGAGTACTAGTCTAGGCACTTCTACTGATTAGTTTTGCCTGATCTTGTGTCTTCATCTAATAAGATTTTTTATTGAGTGCTGACTGCAAGGAGATCAAACTAGTCAACCCAAAAGGAAATCAGTCCTGAATATTAATTGGAAAAGCTGATGCTGAAGCTGAAGTTCCAATACTTTAGCCACCTGATGTGAAGAACATTGGAAAAGACCCTGATTCTGGGAAAGACTGAAGGCAGGAGGGGAAAGGTATGACAGAGAATGAGATGGTTGGATGGCATCACCAACTTGATGGACACAGGTCTGAGCAAGCTCTGGGAGTTGGTGATGAACAAGAAAGCCTGGTGTGCTACAGTCCATGGGGTCTCAAAGAGTCAGATACTACTGAGTGACTGAACTGACTGAATGACATACATCTATTATCCCCAATTCTTTCAACCACCATCCCTTCATAATAAGTGTTACCAGCACCATTTTTTCAGATAAGAACAATGGAGTTCTGGGGTTGGAATGACTCGTCCAACACCACACAGCCAGCACATAGCAGAACTGGATTTGAACCCGGTTCCAATCTGTCTGGGTCATAGCCCATGCATATCTAATAATACAGAGCTGATTTCTCTCTCACTGGTTAATTTGTNACGGGGACGGGGGCACTGGGGGGCACCCACGGGGACAGGGGCTCCTGCCTGAGAGGGCTCACCCTCAGGGACGGAGGCCCCTGCCTGAGAGGGCTTGCCCGCGGGGATGGGGGCACTGGGGGGCGCCCACGGGGACGGGGGCGCCTGCCTGAGAGGGCTCGCCCTCGGGGATGGGGGCACTGGGGGGCGCCCATGGGGACAGGGGCTCCTGCCAGAGAGGACTCACCTGCGGGTCTGCCAGCCCCAGTCCTGCCTGACAAATTCCTGTCTGTGAGCCGGGCAAGGGGCCCAAGGTGCAAAACGGCCCAGTCAAAGCCCCGGGGCCACTCAGCAGGCAGGATGGGGTGGCTGCAGGGGGCTCTGGCCCAGAGGAGAAGCCACTGCGGCGGGAAATGGCAACGGAGGAGAGGCCGCGCCTGGGAGGAGCGCGGGCAGGCCTGGGGCGCCGGAGCCGTCACTTACGCGATCTCGGGGATCTCGTCGTGGAAGCTGCTCAGCAGGAGCGGGATGAGCTTGTGGAAGAAGGAGTAGCGGTCCGGCAGGCTCAGCAGCCAGCCCCCCACCACGCGCGTCACCGCCCGGCGCACCTGCGGGCGGGAGGCAGTCAGCGGCCTTCCCCGGCGTGCCCACCGCCGGGCCCAGGCCGGCTCGCTGCGCCAGCAGCTCTGCTGCCCGCATCCTGGGTTTGCGGACAGATCGCCAGGACGCCTAGTCTTGCTGGTTTGAGCCCTCGTACTGCAGGCTCAGGTCAGACCCTCAGTGACCACAGCAGGCTCCGTGGCCCTGCCTCAGCCCTGTGGCATGTCCGCAGCCTTCTGTACGGAAGCTCCGGGGCAGGCTGGGCGCCAGCCGCCTGCGTCTGAGAAGGTGGCGTGCGTGCCTAACACACCACGCCCCCTGCAGCGAGGAGGCGAGCTCTGTACTGGCCACGAGTGCTGCTAACCGTGAAGGGTTAGGGTTTCTGCTGAGAGAGTGAAAAATAAAACCTTTTAAAAAGCTGCAGCCAGGAAAGTTAGAGCGCTCGGGCGTAAGCGTGGCCGAGGAGGGGGAGGCCTCGCCGCGAAGCATTAATAAGGGAGCTGAGCGCACTCAAAGCGGGGAGAGANGTCCCTCTTCCTTCCTTCTTCTCCTTTACAAACATAGCAATCATTTAAACTATACATCTGTTGACCAGAAGGCCAATCTGACCTCAGGTTTTAACTGCTTTCCCTGTGGTTGTGTTGAATTTCCCCCTCTCACCACCATCTGGTGTTGTTAGCTCTGAAACCTTTTTAGGGAATCTGTGTTCAAGATTGTGTGTGTGTCTGTGTGTGTGTGTAAACACATCCTCAGGGGGCATTTTTCTTAAAATTGTGTATAGTAACTCAGAAAAGCTTAATCTGTATTCCCCCCTCCTTAGTCTATTGCATGTTAGTGAGAGCATCAGGGTTACAACTGATAGGGATGGCGTGTATACTCCATGGAACTCAACTTTTCTCTCCTGGCTTTTCCACACACATACAGTGTGTTTTTTCAAAAAAAAAAAAAACAAACGTCTTCTCCATTTATCTATCCTGGTGGAATTGAGAGGCCCCAGGAAACACTTGCCCTAGTGATATCATGTTTTGTGGGTAATTCCTTCTTCTAATTAATCAGAGCACTGAAGTTTTTGTAGCACCAAAGTCACCTGTGTCAAACACAAGTGTAATCTAGGAGCAGCATCACGTTAAGCCCCGAGACCTTAAATTAGTACATTAAGGGGCACATGGCCCAGGACATGAGAAGCAGTATAATTTAGCATGGAGTAAAAGCGAGAGGAAATGAATGCACAAGGTGGTCTCAATGAAAACCTTGGACATAAAAGTAAAATGTGCAGAAAAACATACATACAGTGTTGAAATCTTGACAATCATCTACACTGTATTTTGCAGTTTATACTAGACTATATAACATTTATCAACTAAAAGTTTTTTTTTCAAAGTAAATTTTTTTTAATCAAAAAATTTCCCTTCTTACTGAATCAAACAATCTGCTAAAGTCATCAAGAGATGAACTACTCAGTTCAGTTCAGTTCAGTCGCTCAGTCGTGTCCGACTCTCCATGACCCCATGAATCACAGCACGCCAGGCCTCCCTGTCCATCACCAACTCCCGGAGTTCACTCAGACTCATGTCCATCAAGTCAGTGATGCCATCCAGCCATCTCTTCCTCTGTTGTCCCCTTCTCCTCCTGTCCCCAATCCCTCCCAGCTACTCAGGTTACAATCTATTCCCTTCATTCCAGCATTTGTCCCCAAACTGACACAGAATGTTGGAGCGATAGTGTCTTTGCTGGGGATAGGGGTAGGCATGGGGGAAACTTATGATGAATTATCAAGATGTGCTCCTACCTCAGGGGAGATGGACAGTTCATACAAGGAGACACATATCTAGCAAAGGACAAAATCGTCCAGATTTGGCTGCGGGCTCTTGGAGGGCTTCCTTGTGTACATAAGTATAGAGATGATACTTGAATAAATTTGAAGCAGTGAAGAGAGGTGATGTATTCTCTGTGGCCAAGAGTAGTGACTCTTCAGAGCTAAAAAGCCTCTTGATGAAAGTGAAAGAGGAGAGTGAAAAAGTTGGCTTACAGCTCAGCATTCAGAAAATGAAGATCATGGCATCCAGTCCCATCACTTCATGGGAAATAGATGGGGAAACAGTGGAAACAGTGTCAGACTTTATTTTGGGGGGCTCCAAAATCACTGAAGATGGTGACTGCAGCCATGAAATTAAAAGATGCTTACTCCTTGGAAGAAAAGTTATAACCAACCTAGATAGCATATTGAAAAGCAGAGACATTACTTTGCTGACTAAGGTCCGTCTAGTCAAGGCCATGGTTTTTCCTGTGGTCATGTATGGATGTGAGAGTTGGACTGTGAAGAAGGCTGAGAAGAATTGATGCTTTTGAACTGTGGTGTTGGAGAAGACTCTTGAGAGTCCCTTGGACTGCAAAGAGATCCAACCAGTCCATTCTGAAGGAGATCAGCCCTGGGATTTCTTTGGAAGGACTGATGCTGATGCTGAAACTCCAGTACTTTGGCCACCTCATGAGAAGAGTTGACTCATTGGAAAAGACTCTGATGCTGGGAGGGATTGGGGGCGGGAGGAGAAGGGGACGACCGAGGATGGGATGGCTGGATGGCATCACTGACTTGATGGACGTGAGTCTGAGTGAACTCCGGGAGTTGGTGATGGACAGGGAGGCCTGGCGTGCTGCAAATGGGGTCGCAAAGAGTCGGACACGACTGAGTGACTGAACTGAACCATTCAGCATTTCAGACGTAAATGTTTTAAGTTTTGAACCTCTAAGTAGTCTTTCTGTGATGCAGCAATACTTTTTTATAGTGACAATCTTATTATCAATTGCTTGTCTCAAAATATTTTGAAAAGAAAATGTACTGAACACGTGCTTTTTATTTATTTTTTAAAAGTGTATTTCCTCATTTTTGCTTCACGGCTCTGATCGGTCCTTGTTGCTGTGCAGGCGTCTCTCCGGTTGTGGTGAGCTGGGGTGACCCTCTCGTGTGGTGCCTGGGCTTCTCATTGCAGTGGCCTCCCCTGCTGCAGGGCAAGGGCTCCAGGGCGTGCAGGCTTCAGCAGTGGGGCTCCCAGGCTCCAGAGCACAGGCTCAAGAGTTGCGGCACTTGGGCTTAGTTGATGTAGCATGTGGGACCCATCTGGATCAGGGGTCAAGCCTGTGTCTCCTATGCAAGGGAGGGTTCTTTGCCGTGAGTCACTAGGGAAGCCCAACAAATGCTTTTCAAAGTGTCTATAATGTGCCAGACTCTCTTATAGAAACTATATATGTATATATCAGAAAAAAGAGGCAAAGGGAAAATAGAGATATCAAACTAAGTGAGAATTTAAAATTGAAGATTTTATTTGTAAGGTTTTTTATAAAACTGCCCAACTGCCTATATTATATTTTCTGAAAATTAAAAAAAAAAATGAGATAACACTATCCTGAATTATGTGTCAATGAAATAGAACGGCTTAGCACCATCCCCACAGTCCTAAGAATTGGAATCTATGTCTCTCCAGGTTGTTCTGCACAGAGACACCTGGATTGAGATACCAGGCTAACATAAAGAGCACACTGGCCCTGGAATGTGCGGTGCAGGCCTAGACAGAAGTGTGGAGCCTCTCCTATGAAATATCTGTCCCTGAGGCATGTCAGATAGTACAATAGTACAACAGTACAATTTGCTTAATTAGGAAATCAAAATCTCATAGAACATTTGTTGTTGTTGTTGTTTGTTTGTTTCCTGGGCAGAAACTGCTACTCTCAATTATCCAGATCATTTTGAGGCACTTGGTCAACCTGAGTGAAATGTAGATAAAACTGTGTATGAACCCATCTGGTTACCTATAGCCCTTCACATCATGGTGAATAGGTTTACAGAATTCCCCTCAAAGTAGTAACACTGCATGGTGAGCAAGGCAAAGGAGAGAAATCTAAGTAGAGGGCTGCAAGGACCAAAGACAAATGTGACTGACTCGACACATTTAGCTGGGTTTGGTCCTGAATTCATCCTGAACACCCTTCCATCATGGAACAGTTCAGGGAAATCCTAAGTGTGGAGAGGGAACAAACTGTTGTGTTTGGTTAGAAATGCAGCAGAAGCAGTGGCTGGAAGAGAAATGTGGTTCTGAATGGCCTGTCCAGTTATTTGGACTGCATTCTCTTATTCACTGAATGAATATTTATGGAGCGTCCACCATGTGTCAGGAGTTGTTCCAGGCAATGGAATTCCACTGTGATTCCATTCCAGTGTGATTCGATCTTCCAAGCAAGATGGAAGAGGGTCCAACATTCTATTTCACTGGAAGTGGATGCTGTTCTTAGTCACTCAGTCATGTCCAACTCTTTGCACTCCCCCTGGACTGTAGCCTGCCAGCTCCTCTGTTCATGGGATTCTCCAGGCAAGAATACTGGAGTGGGGAGCCATGCCCTCCTCCAGGGGATCTTCCCTCCCCAGGGACTGAACCCAGGTCTCCCACATTGCAGGCGGTTTCTTTACCATCTGAGCCACCAGGGAAGCCCCCCAAAAATCAAGAAAACAAGGCAATAGCAAGTGGTGATAAGCACTGGGAAGAAAATGCAATGGCCAGTGAGATGACAGCATGGATGGGGCAGCCATTAGGTTGTCCAGGAAGACCTAAGGAGGTGACATTAAGGCTGAGACAAGAAGGAAGCATGCATGAGAAAGTCCTTGAGAAGAATTTTCCCAGAAGGGGGAATAGGCTTCAGGTTGAAATTAGCAGTATGACTGAAAAGTAATGGTCAAGGAACAGGAGCAGTAATAGATATGGTCAAGTGAGGTGAACATAGGGAGGGCCGGGTCAAAGAGAGCTGTCAAGGTGATGATAAGGAGTTTCTGTATTTCCCTAAGTACTGCTGCTGCTAAGTCACCCCAGTCGTGTCTGACTCTGTGTGACCCCATAGACGGCAGCCCACCAGGCTCCCCCGTCCCTGGGAGTCTCCAGGCAAGAACACTGGAGTGGGTTGCCATTTCCTTCTCCAATGAGTGAAAGTGAAACGTGAAAGTAAAGTCGCTCAGTCGTGTCCGACCCTTAGCGGCCTGATGGACTGCAGCCCACCAGGCTTCTCTGTCCATGGGATTTTCCAGGCAAGAGTACTGGAGTGGGTTGCCTTCTCCCTCCCTAAGTACAATGGAAGGTAATAAAATGTTTCAGTTAGAATGCACTGAAGTATGAATGCACAGTTTTTTAAAGTTCATTCCACTGCCCTTTTATGGGAAAAGTGGATTAGAGATGGGCAAGACTAGGAACAGAGAGACCAGTTTTACTAACTATTAAGAAAGCTATTTTGAGAAATGAGTAAGGGGTGCTGGTACCTGAGATTAGGAAAATAACAGAGGAGGTTAAGTGGACAGACTTTAGGTATATTTTGGAGGCAGATTTGATAGGAGTTGATCATGAGTGATCGGGGGGAAAGACAAATCAAGGCTCCTAGGTGTTGGATGAGTGGGTGAAGATGGGGAGAAGACTGGGGATGAGCAGATTTTAAGGGGAACCCACATTTCTCCAGGTAATGGGGAGCAGTTTATTTAAGTTTTATCTTTTTTTTTTTGAGCAGGAAAATGATTAGAATTATACTTCAGTGAGACAATAGGTATCCATGAAATTGTGTATAAAAGAATTAGAGATGTGTGTCCTTCGTCTTAATTCAAACATTGTTATTCACCTATATAATAACATATATATCTATAAAGAAAAAGGTACTAAAGTTCTCTTTGGATTATTTTATCTGTAATTGTTTATCAAAGCTTCCCAAGTACCAAAATTAAGTTAGAAGCTCTGAAGACCAAGATGTATGAGAGATATCCCTTAGTGGAGAAGCTTGCACTATACCTGGAGTCATAGCAAGACCACACCCAACTTTAATATTGAGGTTTAACTTTCATTGTTGTTTTTGGCAAAACCAAAGTATTATAGGAGTTCTATAATTGGGGTGATATCTGCCTGGGATGGTTGCAGTGGGCTGGGAAACTTGTTTGGTAAAGTATTTAACCTTTAGGTAGAAGAGGCGTTTGGTCTTTGTTACAAAGCCCCTCTGCATGATAATCACATGTGGTTGGTTTGCCCTCTACAATGTTTGTATACTTTAAAAATTTCCCTATCTTCTCCACAGAGACTGATGGCTTTCAGTTCAGTTCAGTTCAGTCGCTCAGTCGTGTCTGACTCTTCGTGATCCCATGAGTCGCAGCACGTCAGGCCTCCCTGTCCATCACCAACTCCCGGAGTTCACTCAAACTCATGTCCATCGAATTGGTGATGCCATCTAGCCATCTCATCCTCTGTTGTCACCTTTTCCTCCTGCCCCCAGTCCCTACCAGCATCAGAGTCTTTTCCAATGAGTCAACTCTTCTCATGAGGTGGCCAAAGTACTGGAGTTTCAGCATTAGC